>JAAEAF010007844.1:0-64523 GCA_011037195.1 Triatoma infestans
CAGTGCACTGAGAAGGCTCCGGGCGCCAATGACTTTAGATATTGACGTGACTTAAATTAAAAAAAAAAAATTAAATGGCAACTTTACTTCAAACAAAGAATTTTTGGACTAAATATTTCAGCCTTCTATAATATTATACAGTTAGTGGAACCTATTTATAATGGTATGGAACTTTAGAAGGTTGCATAACATCCCAGCTATCTCTAAAATTAATTTTCACATAAAAAATGTTAAATGATTTAAGCCTTTATATGAATATTTAAAACAAAGTTTCAAGAAACCTGCTGGTATTATTATATACAAAAAAAAGGCAAAAACTGAAAAATAATTCAAGAAATTTCCACTCCTCCGGTTTATTAATTTTTTCAAACTCAAGAGCAACCTATATAATTTTTATAATGTACACGTATAATGGCAGTGAGATAACCTAATCTTACCCCCTTCTAATATCAATTTTCCTTGGAAAATATTTTTAAATTAAAGTAATAGACTTTCGAAATTTAAATAAAATCGTTACGAGTTTTTTTTGAGAAAGAAAAAAAAAACGCAAGAGCCTAAGAAATGTATTAAACAATTTAGTGATTTGTGATCGAAAAGTCAGTTTCCCCTGATGAGTTTCCAATGATTTTTCTTTTTTTACCACCCATACAGATCATTTTCCAAAAACTCTGGATTCAACGTACCTTTAAAACATGTACTTCCATTAAAAACTCAATTCTGCTACGATCACAATGCTTTTTGTTATAGTGGCAGAAGAAATAAAGAAAGAAAGGAAAAACAAAAAATAAATAAAAGCTATACAGTAATTTTAAATGTATGTTATTTATTGATCATGATGTTCTATAGCTCTATAAATCTGGACAATCTTTCTTGCAAAAATATTAATATGTTCAATTCAATTCAGAATAAAAATCATGCAGTGTCAAGTAACAAGAAATAAGAGAGATTTAATTTATGATATCAAACTAGTTAATTATACGCCAAGTAAAAAGGTTTATTATAAAAAAAAAACAGTACAAATATCTTTTATGTTTTTATGACCTTGATTTGTAAAATATATTTGAATTAAACAATAATCTGGTTTAGATTAAATTATATATAAATCTCTTTCTTCCTTCACCTTCAGTCTACACATACTGTGAAATAAACTTCTGGTTTTTTCTTTGTAAAAAATTATTATCATTTGCATTTATGATATTACCTTTTGTTACTTGTTGTTCTTAATACAAAAAATATACATACAAATAACCCAAGCATTTTATATTTAAATATTTATTAGGCGAATATAAAAATAGTACAATTTTTATAAATTCCTTGTTTCAACAAGATTTAACTTGTGTCTATTTATTCTTTAAAACAGGGACTTCAGAAACTCTTGCTAGAAGAATGCACTTTAAAGATAATTTTTAAATTTCCAGCAATTGTTTGCAACCAGCAACGAATGACTTCAGTAAAGCAAGACATTGAATTCCAAGATTTCTGGTAGTCTCTGTAGGGAATACAACATGGTTTTGCACTTACAAATATTCATACGGTTTTTAGACAACCCAAACTTGATATTTCTTTGAGGTCAGTTATTATTAAATAAAAAATCGTGTGTAAAGAATGAAAAATGTGAAAACAGAGAGATTCATTGCAACACTAAGCGCATAATTAATTATAATAATAATATAATTTTTATCATAAGTTAATAATATTAAATTTTACCGCAAATTAAATATATAATATTATTAATTATTAAACAGAAAAAAAAAATTTTCTAAGCTATAGGCTTGATTTTTTTTCCCATAGAATTAATAACAATGAATGGTTGGGCTAAATGGCTCAACAGGAAGGAGATAGAAAAGGCACTAGGAAATATCCGCCGTTTCCCCTGTTTTGTATTCTTCTAGAAACAGGATAGTTAGAAACACGGCTTTGCGAAGCTAAGTAACAAAACTGGTGGAAGAATGAATCTGCTTTCTTTGGCATCAAGAAAAATGCCATTAGGTAATATATTAGAATATATAGAAGCTCTGAGAGTACTGGAGACAAGAGAATATCAGTTAAGGATTAGACAATAGGAACCAACAGACGTTTCCCTTTCAAGAATAGAAAAATCTGTTCACCATATTGCGAAAGAAACTGACGATTGTGATGTTATCTTATTGTCAAATCCCCAGTGAAGAATAGAATTCTAGTTCATCAGTTCAAAAATGGTTAGCCTTAGCAAACTAAGCGATCTGTTCAAGAATAATAGATTTATCTTTTTTTTTGATGTCTCTCCAAGAAGCGCTTTGAAATGAGGTGGAAGTAGCTTCCCCCTGAGACTGAGGCAGGCTAATATACTTCAAAGCAATTATGATCGAAAAAGATCTGAGGCGTGCGTCTTTCTAATAACCTGAGCATGTTAATAAAAGGGCCTTGAAACACTCAGAGCACACCTGAAGAAGCTAGGCTAGAACAGAAGGAGCTTGCAGATTCTATGGGGAGATAGCAGTAACTCTAATATACTTCTTGATGGACGCGACGTTCCTAGGAGTAGGTTAAAAAAAAAAATGGGTGTATTCTAGGTTTCTTCTCCTAAACCGCTCAACTTATGAAATTTCTGAAGGAAATAGACCTTGAAGAAATCTAAGATTACACTCAGCTTAACACAGTATTAAGGGGCACAATAGTTCATCAAGAGCACCTTAACCATCCAAAAATCAAACTGTGGATAACATTTTTTAGATAATTAAATCTGTAAGAAATGAAAAACAATTACAATTCGGTATGTTTTGTTTTCATTTAATAAATGAAAAAATATAGTGCAAAACACTCACAATACTTTCTCTTACTCCAATTTACATAGTTACATAGTCTGCAGTCTTTCGAAATAATCTTTCAATATGTGGACTGCCCCACATACATTAAAAAAATGAAGGACAATATAATGAATAGCTACAAACTTCAGATCAACCAAAAAATAACCTCCTCCAACATTTAACTCTCAGCTTAACAGTTCATGAGGAAGGACACCAAAGGTGTCCGAAACGTTGAATAAACTGTTTTAAAAAGTAAAAATGTTCGTCTTTGGCCCCAGCCAACTAATTTTTTGCTTGTTTAACTCTTTCAATACTTTGTGGACTGCGCCACATACATATAATCAACCAAACACAATGTCAAAGTACTAAAATAATTGAAGAGAAAATAATTAATGTGTTAAATAAAATTTTGTATGTAATAGATAGATAGATTCTACCGGGGGAATTGGCTATTCAGCCTACGCCACCGTGACACCCCAAGGATCTATTGTGGCACCCCCCTAGTTGGAGACCCTCCCCCTATCCTGTCCTTAACCGGACTGTGGAATTGGGGGGGGGCTCCCAGGTGGTCAATCAGAGCACCTGCCAGAACCCTCTCGGTCCTGCTTGCCTTAAAAGACTTTGGTCCGAGAGATGTTACCAGCTTGAGGCGGTTTTATCAATGCAGTGCCGTCTCCTCTTCTTCCTGATGGCTATCCGTTGCCAGGCCCATGCGATGCATGTGCTTATGTCTACAATGGCCAGTGTGCCAAATCCTTAGGCCAAGTTGGATAACTTAGTAGTACTTCTAGTTTTGACCACCATTCCCTTGATCGGTCCTGCATCCATAGCTTAATGGATGCACTCCTGGGCATCTAGAGACACCGCAGAACGGCTTGCGCTCTCATTGAACCCTCCCGGGCCAGGCGGTCCGCCGCCTCATGTCTGTGACCCGAAGGTACCCAAACCACATGGAATGAAATTTTTGTAATGTAGAATGGTTTAAATTTGCAAATGTTAATTGTTTTATCAATGAATACTCATAAATGTTTGTAAATAGCAAGATAACTTATTACTTCTAACGTAATTTTGAAATACATTTTTTACTATAGACGACGCTCGAAATTAGTTAATGAAATAAATATTTAAAACATCTGTTCTATTGTGCATAAAATGGAACTGCCGGTTGAGTAATTTTGGCAAGTAACGCTTTGTCAGATTCCTTTGTGATACCCAAACTCGAACTTAAGGGACCTGAGAACGTGAACTTAAAACAGTAGGAGAAAGTAAAAAGTAAAAGTGGTTCTAAATAAGAGAAAACAACAAAAGTGAAAGGTCTCCGTATTCATAGTTAGTATACCAAATTTAAAGATACCCACCGTTGTTTTTATGGAGAAAATTACAGAAAACTGAGAAAACTTTTTAACTGTACAAACGCACTTGTGTTCAACTGATTTTCTTTAAACTCCAAATTTTGTTAACATATTTAAATCTAATTAATATTATTCAGATGGTAGAATAGCATAGTAAAATAAAATAAATATATAAAAAGTAAGAACAGAAAGTAATACCAGCATTTTTTAGGAAAACATCCCCCCCTCCTCCAAAAGCAACAATAAATGCATTTTCCCGGAGAAATGATCAAACAAAAATTGTAGATCCTTGTATGTGTAGTTGATATAACAAGTTTAAAGAAAATCGTTGGAGCCGTTTAAGAAAAAAAAATCTGGTGTGAAACACTCATACAACTTTCTCTTACACCAGTTCTCAAAAGTATAATTGACAAATTTTTGTGTACCAAATTTAATAAAATTGTCGAAAACTGAAAAAACTGTTCAGTAAAAGCGCACTTCCGGTTTAGTAATTTCCTTGAAATTCCGAATTTTGTCCATCTATTTATTTCTAATTAATTTTGTTTGGATGGTAGAATTGTATAATCAACTATGATAGCACTTTAGAGAAAAGCATAACCCCACCTCTTCCCGAAAGTGCCCTTAAATGAATTTTTCCAGAGAAATGTTTTGAATAAAAGTTATAGATCTTTGTATGTGTAGTTTATATATGAAGTTTCAAGCACTTCCGGTTATCTGATTTTTTCAAACTCGGAATTTCAACAACATATTTAGTTCTAATTAACATTATTTAGATGACAGAATTGTCTAATAAACTGAAATAGCACTTCAGATGAAAATCTAACCCCAACCGTCCCCCATAACTGCCCTAAATGAATTTTCCCAGAGGAATGTTTCAAATAAAATTTGTAGCTCTTTGTATGTGTAGTTGATATAGTAAGTTTAAAGAAAATCGTCGGGGCCATTTTTTGAGAAAAATAATTAGTGAAGTGGTTGAGGAATTTGACAGATAACGTACTGCCAGATCTCATAGTGATACCTAAACGGAATAGCAAGTTTCAACTTTCTACGGTTTTTCGTTTTTGAGCTATGCTTTCACATACACACACGCACACCATTTGCTAAAAACCACTTTTTTGGACTCAGGGGACCTCAAAACGGATATTTCCGGTGAAAACTCGGTATCGAATATTTGATACCATTACAATACTTCCTCTTACAAGGAGTAAGAGAAAGTAATAGCAGAACATTGACAAATACTTTTCAGCAAAAACGCACTTCCGGACTTTTGATTTTCTTCAAATTAAAAATTTCAACAACATATTCAATTTTAATTAATATTATTTAGCTGATAGAATTGTGTAATAAACTGAAACACCTCTTTAGAGGACAACCCACCCACCTCCTTCCCCTAAAAGTACCCTTAAATACATTTTCCCGGTGAAGTGGTTCGAATAAAAATTGTAGATCTTTATATGTGTAGTTGATATAACAAGTTTCAAGAAAATATTTGAAGCCATTTTTCAGGAAATTGCGAAAAAGTGAAAAAAAACCATGCAGTAAAGTGATACTTCCGGTTGAGGAATTTTGACAGATCCCATGGTGATACCCAAACGGAATATCAGGTTTGAACTTTCTTTTCGATTTTTCGTTTTTGAGCTATGCTGTTCACATACATACATATACACAGACCATTTGCTAGAAACCACTTTTTTTGGACTCAGTGTACCTCAAAACGGATATTTCCGGTGAAAACTCGATATCGAAAATTTGGACACTATTACAATACTTCCTCTTAACTAGGAGTGAGAAAAAGTAAAAACAATCCGACTAATTAGATATCATAGCAATAATTCAAAAAGCGTTTTGTATTTTCTTCATTAATAATGAAGAAATTGTAATGCAATTTTATTGGGGGGAAAAAACATTAAGAAAAAAAAAACAATCTTGTCAATAATAGAGATGTAACTAATTTTTAAAAATATCCGAAAAAACTTCAACTTATGTTAACATGTCAGCTATACAATAGCGTTACAAATTTTTATTTAAAAAAAAGAAAAAAAAAAGCCTGCTTACATGTGTGTCGCCATCACACACATAAACATACACTATAGTTTTATAAGATACCATGACCGCCCCTCTACTAAAAATTCCTCCTGAAGAACGGTTTTGTACCGCTTTAATTTATTTGTAATTCCTAAATCAGCAGAAATAAAAAAAATATCTGGTGTGAAACACTCACATTACTTTCCTTTACTAATGTAATTATAATTGTAATTGACAAATTTCTTCAAATTTGGAATCTTTGTCAAATATATTTAACTGGCTTTAATATGCCAAAACTGTGTAAAGGGAGGTCTAAAGTGACCCTTAGCATGAGTAGGAACCAGATTTCTCTGGTGACGGGGTTATTTACGGGTCATGTTAGGATTTTAGGGAGAGTAATAAAATCGGCAACCTTGTGCAGACTGTGTCAGGAGGAGGAGGAAACGGCTCCCCATCTGCTTTTTTATTGCGTAACAATAATCAAATTGTGATACGAAACCTTTGGTACATTGCGACCTGAGGAGATAGTAAAGCCAAAAGATCTAGTGGTGAATGCCCTTAAACTCCTTAGGAAAGCACCTACTAGAAAATCGGGGATAGCACAATAAGCCTATCATGGCTACGGTGCACACCCGAAGCGGAAATCTAATCTAATCTAATATTACATAAAATAGTGGTTGATATAAATGGAATTATGTATTATGCTTGTTATTTTTAAGGATATAGGAGCTATGTGAATGTGACTACATTGTAGGCCATCGGGTAGCGCTTCTATCAATTCCACCGTCTACTTGGAGTCAAGCCTGATGTCACAGATTCCTCCAGAACAATCTAAGTTTCCAGCAAAATGTTTCGAATAAGGATGATAGGATTATATATGTGCATTTAGCATTAATGATTCTATGTTTAAAGAAAACCTTTGAAGCCGTTTTCGAAAAAAATCCGAAACCCCACAAATTGTAAAATTTTATTTATTTTGATGACTGAAAATTTTCTAAAAATAAAACCGAAAATTTCTAGGATAAAGGAATTTCAAGCATGCTATTTACCCGAGTTTATCAGAGGAAAGATGAAACTATGGAGGATTTATCTGGGTTAAAGGGCGTAGCCACCCTTGTAACATAAGTCTTCAAATAGAGGTAATTTTTTAGGAAATCTTCATCACATTATCATGACTTGGCGTTTAATTTATCTGTTCCGGCAAACTCTTTCTTGGTTTACGGATCCCGAGTGCAATTTAAGCTTATATTGTAATGTTAGAGGAAAAATATTTTTGTGTGGTTGGTTCCGCAGAGCTGGAAAGTATCAAAGACATTTTCCATGGTAGCCTGCTTTATTTTGTGGTCATCGACCGGTTTCTGGCGTTCGCCCATCTTCAGGATGCGTTTGTAATAAAACGCTGCAAAATGAAGACGGAAAATGACCTGAAGCAGGCTACGAAAAATGCCTCTGAGAAATATTTCCCTAGCCAAAAGCAAGCGAAAAAGTCCATTGGGAGACTCTCGCAGAAACTTACAGCAGTCTTGCTAAACTAGGGGAATATGGCCTTAAGGATTATGGTGGGTCAGTTTACCGGGCAATATAGACTCAGGCGGTATAGAAGCCTATTGGGCCTGTCCAGTAGTAGTCATTCCAGGTTTTACTTGACAGAGAAAGAAACACTGCGATTGCAGGGGCCTGACAAGAGCGAGGTTCCTTCAACTGGACGATGAATCGCCAGACGGCAATGAGCTATATAGAGGCGATTTTGGAGACTGCTTGTGAATACCAAACTTGTGTATATGATCTTAATTAACTTAGATTAAAAGTTAAATTGGTGAGTTGATGGGTCAATCGCAGAGATTGTGAGCCGAGCCTTTGGGATCATTTCCCTTTTGTTTATTTCATTCTAAATTGTAATTTGTGCCATGGTAATCGCCTATAGTTTATTCTCTCACGTGGTTTAGTCATTCTCCCCTATATCTGCCTATTTTTTCCAAGATGGCAAATATTTCTAACGTGATCTTACTTCATCATTTCTTATTCAATCGGATTACTTCAAAAAACACATTTCGGTGGCTTGTATAAGATTGAACACTTATTTCTTAGGCTTCACATCTACTGCCATAAAAAAGTACAGATACCGCCATCACTTTATAAAATTTGAGCTGTCTTCCCTGTTTTTTTTCCTGATAATCCACATATCATTCTATATCTTCCTGTTTTCTCTTTTTTAGAAAATCTGGCAAAATATTTTATAAGTCTGACGTGGAATTCTCCTGTGCAGAATTTGTGGTCAGAGTTATCTCTACTTGAGCCTGGGCGGCGGCAAGGAATATGGCTGAAATAGAGGTAAATTTTGAGTAGTATAATGGGCCTTAAGTCCATCTATCCTTAGAATGAAATTCCTGATTAACTGGGTCAGAGTCCTTCCTTCTTTAAATTTCATAATATATAGAGCACTCAAACATAAAAGACATAAGTAGCCTTCATTAATTGTGAGATAATTATTAGTTAAAATGAGTATTAGTTATAATAGAGTTATAGTTAATTATATATTTGAAATTAATATTAGTTGATGGAAACTAATTAACATTTCAGATAATTTATTAGAGAGGGTTAACTGAATAAATTTCTGGTTTTTCTTTCAAAATAAGTTACTGAAAAAGAAAGTTAAGAATTCACTTTTAGTTGAGTAATAGAATATGTAAATATTGAATTAAAAAAGTTACTTCATTCATATTTATCTATTACTGAATAATAATGACGACCACCACCACATTGCAAATTTGGTAAAAATTAGTTTTTTGTTATTTCTTAATAATTTGGCTTAATTTTATTTAAACAACAATTATATCTTCTCCTTTAAATTTAATGAAATAAAAGAGTTTATTGAATTTTAAAGTCTAATTAAAAAATGATTTATTAATATTACTCAGCGGGATACGTTTTGTTGTTATTCTTTTGTTTCATTATAACATACTTTTGTTAATGAATTGAAATACAACTTCGGCACATTGTCTTTGTTCTATTCAAATTGATTAGTTCATCAACATAAATAACAAGTGAATCAAAACAGAAAAATATTTAATACAATTTCTGGTTTATTAGAACTGGTTCTGGAAATGGTCAGCGTGAAAACAAAATTAAATTTTATTCATTTCTCAGCGAATAGAAATCTTAAAGATAAATAATCTCATAATCCATGCTATCAGTTATAATTAGTTATGCATATGACAGCAAATTAAATAAATAAAAAAAGTGATATAGTTTTGATTATACAACTTACCTTAGCTGTTGTTCATGCTGTCAATACATATTCATACTTATGGATCACATAAGTAATGGTGATTTATCATTATATAATACCCGGTTGTGTGGTGTGATTTATTTTATCTTTATAGCTTTTCTAATACTGAAATACTAAGAACTTTCTAAGGAAATAACAAAGCGCAGAGTGAAGGAGAAAATACATATCCTTTCAGTTTTAACTTTTTCATTTGTCCTAAATATTAATTCTAAATTGACTGATTTGGGATTTTAGGGAGAAGCAAACGAATGATACCTATCAACAAATTTGGAAGACTAGATGGTTGGCAGAAAGCTGACTTCCATTTTTAAAATTTCTGTGAAATTGAATCGCCTGCTTGAACATCTTCAGGCTGCAAAGTTGTACAATTTGTTAACATTTTTTACTGTTATATTAAACATCTATTACAACAATCATATTAAATTTATAGTATTTACCTTGTAGTGTCTTTTCTCAGGGCTAAGTGCTCGTCGTTTTTTGCTTTTTGACTATTACTATATGGTGACACAGCCACTATGTCAAGATACCCTTCGCATCAGAAAAATTTATATTATGGATTTTTTAAATATTCTACTTTCTACAATTTTGCTGAGTTCCAGACTTATTGTTTTCCCTATGAACAAGTATAACGTTTACAACACATGCTAATTCAGAATAATATCAGATCATTATTTGAAAAATGTGATCAAAGAATTAACTTATCTTTGATTTTATTTTTATATGTGTATACCGCAATGGAAAGATTTTGTTTTTGCCTAAAGTTCTGATATTATTCTGAATCAACAAATTAGTCTGAAAAATAGCAAAGTATAATATAAAAGAGATCTTGCAGATACCCCATCAAGTAGAGATGTTTCCTCAAATCACAATGCATAAAGGTCCAAACCGGATAAGGGCAGTTTCTGTGAAACCTGCCAATATCTGGACCACTAAATAAATGCAACAAGTGACAACTGAAAGGTTCATTTAATAAGAATGAATCTATAAAGCTGGCAACTGCCATATTGCTGGAGGCTGTGGCGTAAATTATGGACCCTTAAGAGCCGTAATGCGGGCGGGCCCCTGGTTTTGGTTTAGGGGGCCCGGGATAATTTTGAGAAAAATAAAATTTTTAAAGAAATTTAAAATTTTATTTTTCCAAAACAATTTAAGAAAAAAAATTTGTTTTCATTTCGCGTAATACAAAAAGTACATAACCTTGGACTATAAAGAACATAAGTTCGAAATTATAACATACCGGTAGATACCACTTCAGTTTTACATTGTTTCCTTTAAAATTCCACACCGCTCGCATTCTCGAAACAAGCGATTTATTGTTGCCCTGCTCTTTTGTCGCATGCTTAGGTTAGCGACTCAGGAAAATAATGATTATGAACTTAGAAGTTGGTATTATTGACAGCCTGTTTGAGATAGGTTTGGATATGCTAGTTTAAATACAAGCCATCTTTTCTTTTTCCGCTAGTTTAGTGCAATTTATAGAAGGTGACAGTCAGTAATTGGTGATTGAGTGATTATATTGTTATTTAACATTACTGAAATGAGTGAAAGCCCGATTCCTGTGAGGTCCGCCGAGGTGCTGAAATGTAAGTAATGCATTACAGTAATTATAAAGTTTCAGTTCCTCCTTTTTTTTATTTTGGTTTCATGTGGTAATAAGACGGGGTAAAAATTAAGGAGGTGGAGAGGGTCCGAGTGTTTTGTTACGCCACTGGCTGGAGGCTGGGCTGACCCTTGCCAATGACACACCAAAAACAATTTCGAGTCCAATGAAAGGGAAAGAAGCAACTTGCAGAACTATCATGGTGTATTGTTAATGATCCAGATGTCATACGGTGTCCAGACTTAAGAGAAAAGTATCTCCTCCACTTGTCTAGAACATTCTAGAATCAATTTTGAAATAAAGACACATGAAATTCCCTCTAAAAATCGTAGTAGATATAATCCTCCGCTCATCTGAACTATAATAGAGAATAGCACAAAGAGTTTAAAAAACATTTGGTTTAACTTCATATCTCTGCGTTTGGTTTGCTGACTATTATTTAACTGGAAGAATTAAAAAAAAATATTAAAATAAATTAATTACTAATTAATAATCCTTAATCCAATTTCTTGTAAAAGTTAACAATAATTCTTAAAATATCTTCATATTTGATTATGGATCTTAATCATTACAGTATCATTCCAAGATTAAAATAACTATCTTGGAATGCCGCAGAAAAGCATCAACTTATTTCTCTCCTTAACTTCTTTCATCAATTAATCCTCTCAGTGTCATCTTATCAAAATATTAATCTCTGACATAGAAATACAAATTATTAACCAACTTTTATGGTAGAAATTATTGATTTTTCTTTATTTATCCTGATGTTTTAACAGTCTAGTGAACACTGATGACATGGAAATTTACTTGTTACATGAAGGCCTGAACACCATTAAAAGGAAAAATAAACAATTTTATATGCAAAATTATTTATTTCTTTTATTTTTATTGCTTTGTATTTATCTTCTTTTTTCCCCAACTTTTTTAAAGGAATTGTTATTATTTAAATAGTAAACATATTTAGATTTTTTTTATTAATATCATGATATTATATTTTTTATTTTTGCAAAAGCAAGCATGCAGTGCAAATTTGAAATAAATAAATATAATAATAATGTTTATTCAAATAATAAATATACAATCATCACAAGAAAAAAATAAAGAAAAACATTCTTGGCATTGGATTTGATCCATCAAAAAAGTTCTGTGTTTTACACCACAACTATAAGTTAATCATAAACATACGTAGATTTTCATTGATAAAAATTTATAAAAAAACAACCACTAAAAAACTGGTTTATCCCATTTTATGTAGACTTTCCGATGTTGCTATCTCTTGTCTTTCCAGTAAGGAAATAACTACTTTCTTATTTCCCTAATTTTTTTTAGGAAAATCCTCTGTCAATATTAATCCAGTACCCTTTACATTTTTTGCTGGGTTTAGTACTTTCATTTTGCGCCTAAACACAATAAATTTAATTAAAACAGCTCTTTTTCCATTCCTAGTCCCTTAATCTTTTAATATAATCTAAATCTTCAGGCATACATGAGACTTAAATATCTCTTTTAACATAGCTTTAACATAGCTTGAGAGAAAGATTTCTCTCAGTTTTTTTGGAAAAATTAGATAAAATCAAATTATTTTTACTATAATTATTATCATAGACTTTTGCTTTGTTAGTAAGTATACCTTTTTATTTTAGCAATGTAGGATTGAACTACGCCAAACTATTAAATAAGGCTATAAATAAAGAAGGTTATAAAGTTAGAGAGAGAGCATAACAACTCACTCTTACAGAGTTACGCCTCTCTGTTCTCCAACACAGTATTTTAGTTTAAATAGTTTATAGAGTTAATGTTAATAGTTTTTCGATGAACATTCGTAAACCAGTCGTTACAAAAATTGCAAAAATGTTACAAAAATTACAAAACCTATTAAAAACTTCAATCTTGGGAAAAATCACTGTTGATAGTGGCCAACAACTAACTGAAACAGGTAGGTAATAAATATAAGATACGATCTGAACACTTTTAAGTACAGAACACAACCTCAATAAATAAATTATATGATATTCATCCAATAATTTAAGAATTTGTAAAAATATTTGCATACTTTAAAAATTGTAAAAAAAAAACTTCAGATAAGATGGATATATTAAGTGATTGCTGTCTTGTATTAAAAGATCTTAAGTTCATGCCTTTATTATTAATTGCAAATAATTTACTGAATAACTATAGTTTGATTATGCTTAGAAATTTGCTTAAGTTTATTACATATAATTGTCTGCTTACATATAATTTTAAGTGAGAAGTGAAATAAAACATGATTCATTTATTTAAAAAAAAAAATTAATGTGATTGACATTTCTTTATTTCTGTTTAGCTATTCATCTAGTTAAGTCATCTTAATAATCAACTTTGTTTAAAAAATAAAGATTTTCTAATTTTAGACATGACAAACCAAACAAAAGAGTTGTGAACAAAATCATAGCATTGATAATACCTAAAATTATGTTAACACCAAGGATTTTCTATAGGGAGTCAAACAATAGATAGATAGCTCCACCTTCAGTTTCCATAACACCATCATACCTTCCGCATTCTTCATAATGGTTATATTCTCCTCTTTTCTTTATAGCTCATCTGCATGATTAGGTTTCATCAGTTAATGTCATTCAATAATCATGCGATTATTAAGAGATAATAGGGCTAAATGAGAATTAATGCAAACATCGTTATAGTAAAAAAATAGTTTTGAATGAATCATAATAATTTGATTGCATCAGCTGACGGATTATTGCAAGTAGGTATTATTTTTTTATATTTGTTAAAAATGCCATAAATAGTGACAGCTTTTAAGTATATTTTTAACTATGAAATGTTTTATTGGCTCTTAAATTCCGTTTTACTAAACATGGCTATTTTGAGGTTAACTTCTCATATTTTATAGCGTTACACCTAAACACTAAAAACAAAGTTATGTTTAAGTGTACATTTTCGAAACAAAGCCATTCTTAATTTGAATTTATGCGCCTCAATCATAGGGAATCGTTTTATTGGATACTACAATTTGAGGAATAGTTTAGCTTCATTTGATAGAATTTAAACTGAATATTTTTTCCTGACAAGTTTTTATATTTTATGATGGCACATTTTTTTTTTTTCACTACATCTTTTATATGATAATGTGACATAACAAAGCAATTCCCATACTTTGTATAGTATAACTTTGCATAATTGTCGAAGTATATTCCCATATATGAATAATTTAATCCTTAAAATTGATCCTTCTTTAAATAGTAACAGAAAAATAAAATTAATTTCAATATTCACTTATCCTTCACTTAATAAGAAAAAAAGTGAATTACATTTGTTATGAAAGACTTTATTTTCAAAATTAAGTAAAAAAAAGTTGACTTAATCTGTTTAAATTGGTCTCTAAATGTTATTATCAACAGTTAATTAAATCATCAAGTTCAAAAAGAAAAACTGTAAATAATATTCTTTGATAAACTGTAAACTGGGCGATGAAACATTCATGTGTGTTTCAAATATTAGAAATATAGTTTAAAAGAAGAAATTTCATTGGCAATTGAAAATGAGTCAATGCTCATTTATCTGAACGATTTAATTTCTAATTTTGTCAATAAAAATATGAGAATGAATATATTATGTGAGACTATATATATACCTTTATTGAATAAACATAAAATCATATAAATAATAATAGTAATATTATTTTTTTGTAATTATGGGGTCCCTAAGTATGTTTTTGAGGGGAAGATATACAAATCCTAGTTACCCCACTGATTCCAAACTTCGAAAGAAAATCGTTTCGTCAGTTTTCGAGAAAATTCAAAAAAAGATAGAAAACTATTCAATAAAATCACTTTTCCATATACGATTTTGTTCAGAACTTAAACTTCTTACAATGAATTCAATAGACCTTAATATTAGAAAGATGCTAGAATGTTTGGTGTACCGATGTGGCAAGAGAAAAGCTTAAACTTGAGCTCCCTCAAAACTATATCTTCCTTCAAAAAATGTTTTGAAATAAAAGTGATGGGCCTAAATAAAATTGATTGTAAATAAATAATTGTTGTGATTTACTATAATGGAATTGCCATTAGAAATAGGTTTTGTTTACTTTTGCTACGACTTAATGCATAACTAAATAATTTCCTGTCTGAAACATTATTCTAAAGTAAAATTATATAAATGATAATTAAAAGCAGTAGAATTAACCAAATAATAATAATAAAAAAATAGAAAAAAGCTGCTTCAAAATATCAAATGATTGTAGTTTGATTACATTTCTGTATTATAAAGTGATTCTGTTATATAATATTCGTGTCTAATACAATGACTTTCATCTGAAGATGAGGAAATGATGGAAGAAGATTCTTAGAAAATCACGATTATTATTGAATATTGAGCATTATCTTATGTTTGCATCATTCACCTTTATTTTTACTTTTTTTTTTTGAAAACAAGTGTTTTCAATTATTCATTCATAAATAATAAATTTATCAATTAAATAAATAAAAACTTTTGGTTTTTAAGCAAGGTTTGTTTCTGTTATTTACTAAATATATTGCGATAATTAGAGATTTTATATGATTTATTTTTGGAAACGTTTACTATTAATGAGTTATAATTTTCTAATAATATTTATTATAGAACGATTTAAGATCGTCTTGCATTGAATTTGTACGGGCAAGTTTAGTGTAGTGGTTATAGGAATATATTTCAGTTAAAAGTGATATATACTTAGTGTGTAGATAATGTACAATGTTTCATGACAATCATTGGAGTCTTTTTCAAGAAAATAGCAAAAAACACAAATAAATCCTAAACCTAGTTATCACACAAGCGGTCGTAAGTACCTAAATGGAATATCAGGTTTGAGATTCCCGTAATTTTTCGTTTTTGAGATATTTTATTTACACATAAACACACACAAAAACAAGAACTTTTAATAAAAACATTTATTTCGAACTCAGAAGCCCTCAAGATATGTATTTCCAATGAAAACTCTAATTTCGAAATTTGACACAATCCAATACTTTCTCTTACTAGGAGTGCATATAGAATTAGAATGATGCGGGGGGGGGGGCTAAAACACAAGCACTGCAGTCTCCTATTGAGGCCTATTGTGCCAACCCCTCGAAACCTACTAGTGGAAGCCACCCTCTTCATGAGGTCCAGAAGAGGACCTTCCCCACCAGTCTTTCTTGGAGTACGATTTCCTCCGGTCTCAATGTGCCAAAGATCTCGTACCGCAATCTACGTATTGCAAAGCAATCAAACAGCAGGTGAGAGGCCTCTCCTCCTCCTCCTCCTGACACAGTCTCCACCAAGCCCACTTGTGCAGATGTTTTTTGAACCTGCCATGCCCAGTAAACAGGCCCGTTACCAGAGAAATCTGATACCTGCTTAGTACCAGGATGTTTTTGCTCCTACTTCTACCCAGCTCTGGCATAACCATTTTGCCGTGTTTTGCCCCAGTACTTAGCCTTCAGTATCGGTTATGCTCCCTCCGAGTCCATTCTCTCAGAGACGCTCTCGCCATACTTTTGGCTACCCCTAGAGCAGGTTCCGGTATTCGCTCCCTCCCTGGACAGTTGGTCGGCTATTTCGTTACCTGTAATCCCTTATCCCCGGCACCCATACTAGCCGAACTTTGTTGTGCCGGATAATGTCTCCAGGGAGTCTCTACCTCCCTGAACAGAGGGGAGATGTTCTGAATGCCCGAAGTGCATTCAGCGCAGCCTGGCTGTCCGGGAAATGCATATCTCTCTATTCCTAGAATCCATACGCGGGTTCTCCTCAGCACGTTATTGCATAGACTTCAGCCTGGAAAACTGTCGAGTAACCACCGAGGGGTCTCGCAATGCGTACCTCCGGCTTAACTCCATATATCCAGACACCAGTTCCGCAGGCATTTTGGACCCATCCGTGAACCAGGATCCCCCAGTCTGGCCCCGTTTTTCCTAGCTTTTAACCCATTCCGAACGTGACATTACTATCACTTGGAAGGGGAGCTCAGAGTGGAAGGAGTGTATATAAAGTGTATTTATACTTTTCTTACTCATATAAAAGAGTGTATAAACTGATTTTGCTCCGTGCAAGTCTATGTTATCACACTGTATGGACAAAAACATCCTGATGATGGGCGAATGGAAAATATTACAAGATTCATGTGGCAGTTACTCTCAAAAAATTAAATCTCTCTCAGTTTCTGGCCATTGTGGGCCCAAATATTATGAATTCCAATAATTCTAAGAAAAACCCGGATGTGCTTGGTAAAGTATAATATATATATACGTATGTAGAGAAATTTATAGTATTGCAGTTTTTATAATATAGGACATGACCTTATAATAATACAAGAAGTATTATGAGTAACTCCCCCTTATAGATTTGACCTGAACGTTAAGATTTGATTAGATTAGTTACACAGTGAAACACACCGTCCAAAGGGCAAACAAAACTGTAATAGCACTGTTGTATACATTGCGCTCTGACCTCGAGTAAATGATTTTCTCCGTTATTTATTTTTAAGAAAGAAAAAAAAAATATATTGAAATATGTCGAGTAATATTTTATAGTGTTCTTTGTAAAAATGTCAGTTCCGCACTTAATGTTTACATTGAATAGAGAGAGAGAGTGAGAGATAATATATTGCAAATTTTACGAAACAAGCCATATAAAATATCTACATTAATGAGAACTATCTATAAGAAAACCTTAATAATGCACCGCGTCCCCCCAACAAAAATTTAGTGTGAAACACTCGCATGATTTTTTCTTCTAGAAAGTTGAATGAATTTTAAAAGAATCAACATAAATTTTCCATTGCCTCCAATCGCTTAGCAAGCTCCTCCCTCTCCCTGTCCCGTAGGCTAATTCGGCATTAAGTCGTCGCAACTCCTCCACCAACCTCCGCAACTCTTCCTCCTTAGCCTCCTTCGGCATAATTTAATGGTTAGGGAGCCTCGGATCCCACTTCTGATACCAAATGTAACGGGACATGTGAGGTTAGTGGATAAGGGAAGTATTTAGCTACACTGCGCTAGAGATTTATTATTATATAAGAACCATAACTGGAAAAAATACAGCTCAAAAAAATTTGTAATCTATAGGATATAATATTTGATTTTGAGAGTTTACAATAAAATAATGGAATGTGTTAAGCCGGTGAATTCTACACGTCTAATAGTTAATAACACAACTGCCGGAAGATATATTGAACATTAGATGACTACTAAGCTAAACATGAACACTAAGCTAACATTCAACCCCGATATTATATGTTCCTTTTTTACTATTACTCTACTCTAAACAATAATTTTACTTTACTTTGCATAATAGATTACTCTACTATTAATTTATCCTAGCCAGAACCCTTATCAATCAAATTATTTACGAAATACAAAACTTGAGGCTTAAACTAGCTAATTACTGGTAAATAATATCCTAAACATCAGTAAATTTCTTACGTTAACCCCACTCCCTAATTTAGACTAGGGCCAATGCAATCCAGTGTACCGCCTCCATTCACTAACGCTCTTCGAGCTAGACTGACTCTTCTTTAAAAAACAATTCTCTCACACAGAGAGAAATAGTAGGAGCAATACGCTGACGCAAACCACCACTGCACTGCCCCAGTCGTATAAATAACTGTTCTCTTCTCTTATTAACTAGTTTAAAATATAATAAATTCAAATGATCACACCACTATAGTTACATGTTGATCAGCACACAGCCATTGAATGAAGATTATCTTGCTGTCCAGAAGATCGCGTCTCCATTTAAAAAAAAAAACAAAAAAAAACGCCTATTTAATGTAGATTTCACAGAACCACTACAAAATACATTTTTTTCGAGTAAAAAAGTTTCAAATATAACTGAATTAAAAAAAAAAAATATATAGTGTGAAACACTCAAACAACTTTCTTTTACTCCTGTTTTCAAAATTGTAGTTGACAAATTTTATAGTTAGTGAACCGCATTTAATGAAATTCCAGAGTTCATCGAAAACTGAAAAAAACTGTTAACAGTAAAAGCGCACTTCCGGTTCACTAATTTTTTTTCAATTTGTTTGTTTTGGAATTTTAGCAATTTATTTATTTCTAAAAATTTTGGGCGGTACAACTGTATAATCAAATATGATAGTATTTTAGAGAAAAACATAACCCCATCCCTTTCCCGAAAGCTCCCTTAAATGACTTTACTAGAAGAAATGTTACAAATAAAGGTTGTAGCTCTTTATGTACATTCATAGTTTAAAGAAAATAGTTAAGAGTCATTTTCCAGAAAATTATATATCAGCAAAAACGTACTTCCGGTCATCTGATTTTTTTTTCAAACTCGGAATTTCAACAATACATTTAATTCTGTTTACATTATTTAGATAACAGAATTCTATAGCAAAATAAATTACAATTAAAGTATTAAAGGAATACCTAACCCCACTCCCCCTCCCTTAAATGAATTTTCACAGAAAAATGTCTTTAATAAAAGTTGTAGCTTTTTGTATGTATAGTTGGTATATCAATTTTGAAGAAAATCGTTGGAGCCATTTTTAAGAAAATTGCAAGAAGGTAAAAAAAAAAAAAAAAATTAAGTAAAGTGGTACTTCCGGTTGAGGAATTTGACCGCTTACCTACTGTCGGATCCCATGGTGATACCTAAACGGATTATCAGATTTGAATTTTAAGATTTTTTGTTTTTGAGCCATGCTGTCACATACATATACACACACACACACACAGACCATTTGCTAAAAATCACAGTATGAAGACCGTTAGCTTCGTTTTCGAGTAAATTACGAATAACTCAAAACATTCTTAATTTATCAGACATTTTCCTTGGTAAATGTCTACATTGTATGAGTAACATTTCTTTTCATGGTCATCGAGCTGTCTCGGGCGCCCGAAAGCGGTCGAAGACCACAAAAAGATGCAGGTTATCACGGAAAATGTCTCTCTGAATTTTTCCAGCTCTGTGGAACCAATCACAACATTCTTAATTTAAAGTCTCTCTTTCTTCTTTTTAATCCATTTTTCAAACATGAATTCTAGCAATTTTCTAATACTTCAATGCGTACTTGACAGGAATGACATTAACATATATACTGAAGTGATATACTTTAGAGCAAAACGAAGTAAATAACCGCCCACGGCAAAACAAAGTTCTTTCCCAAATTTTACTGCACACCAAAAGTAAATATGTATATATATTCTAAATTGAATGTATAAATATTACATAATATTTTTTATTTGTTACATACATAATTTAAGCACTATACTTATATAACATAATATAAAAAGATAAAAGGTAATTAATGTGATACCTGAACTTGTTTCAATGAACACAAATGCTTGATTTTTGGCTTGATGTTTTAGAGGGCAACCTGAAGTTCTTGTAAGCACGACCGCTTAGTATTTTTAATTAACACTAGAGTTGAAAAACTTTGTTCACATAAATATGTCGTTGAAAATGAGAGTAGAATTGAAATATCGTGGTCTGAAATCCGAGGATATTCTTTACTAATCGAAATCCACAAAGCATCCTGTTCCAAGAGCGATTTCTTCCTTGCCTCTTGGTTGCGGTAGAGATTATGAAAGCTAATAATAACTTTACCAAACTCCGATTCTCTATTTAAAAACAGAATATATTTTAAAGTAAGTAATAATCACAATTTTAAACAATTAGAATGAAAACAAAGATAACAATGACTAAACAGCAAGTAATTTCATATACAAGTATTTAAGTATTTTGCACATTTGCACAGAAAAATCTAACCCCTAAAGTGTAACCTCTGTCTTCTGTATTTATCATGTGATCTATAAATATCGATAAACATCGATAGGACGGAACATACCCAATGGAACTACGGCAAAAATGAAGTTTTGGCCTCCCGTCGTCACTTAATTCAATAAATTCCTCACAAATTTGCAGAGAAAGTGCATCTACAGAATTTATAGCATTGGTTGCAAAAGGATTTCGAATCCAATCGTATTGTTCCGTATATTAATTGAATAAATAAAAATAATAGTCAAATTTCACCACTTTTGGTATTTTTATTGGTATTATTTATTCATTATACATGACAGGCCACATGCAGCGCGTGGCTGGCCACCCCTGCGTTGCACCTGCTATTATGCAAAAAAAAAATTCTTTGAAAATTCATGAAATGTTCGCTAAGGGAAAAGTGGTGGGCAATTAAATTGTATATAAAAATTCTGATTATGAAACAAAAAAAATTATATATAGTTAAAATTGTGAAACTTGTAAAATTAGAAAGTCATATGAATGTTACCATACCCGATCTTTTAATCTAGTTTTACAAAGAACATAATTTATTTAATTAAAAGATATTTCATTTAATACCATATGGGTTATAATTAATTTAAATTGATATTAATCTAGAACAAACTATTATACATAATTTTCTAAGAATAATTTATTTTACAGTTATGTTTTTAATTTAAACTTTATCATTACTGGTTTGTATTCTGTTTAATCATTATTATATTATTATTATTATTCTCATTATAATTATAATAAATAATAATATTTTTAAATAAATTAGATTGCCGATTTTTAACATATTTATTAAATTTAGTTAAAGGTTACATTTAATTGTTATAATTTTATTTCATATTTAAAACCTAAAACGTCTAATTGAAATAGTAGAGTTCCATTGCTTTTTTTTTTTGTTGTTTCATCCATGCGTCTGTCTGTTCGTATTTTTTTTTCGCTTTTCATAAATAGAGGGCCAGAGAATTTCCTTTGAATAATAATGAACTATAATTTTTGATGAAATATAATTGTAGAAACAATTAAAATATTTTATTAATTAGAAATCTCTGCTTTTATATTCAATTTTAAGCATTGAAATGCTACTACATTTTGCCTTGTGAAGAAAGTATGAAGGAATAGCGGTAGACAAGCTTATGCAATTGTTGGAAAAAAAAAAATCTGGTATGATACACTCACACAACTGATTCTCTTACTCCAGTTTTCAAAATTGTGAGAGGACAAATTGTATAGTTAGTAAACCAAATTTAATGAAATTCGACGGTGTTATTATGAAGAAAATAGCCAAAAACTGAAAAACTGTTCAGTAAAAACGCATTTCCGGTTTACTAATTATTTTCTCTTACTCCTAGGAAGAGGAAGTATTGTAAGCGTGTCATATTTTCGATATCTAGTTTTCACTGAAAATATCCGCTTTAAGGTCCCCTGAGTCAAAAAAAGTGGTTTTTAGCTAATGGTCTATACGTGAGTTGTGTGGGTCAACAGGTATGTATGTGAACAGCATAGCTCAAAAACGAAAACCGTAGAAAGTTGAAACTTGATATTCCGTTTAGGTATCACCATGGGATTGACAGTACGTTATCTGTCAAAATTCCTCAACCGGAAGTACCACTTTACTAGTTGTTTTTGTTTTTACTTTTTTGCGATTTTCTCAAAAGTGGCTCCGACGATATTCTTCAACTTGCTATAATAAACTAAACATACAAGGAGCTACAACATTTATTTGTAACATTTCTTTGGGAAAATTCATTTAAGGGCACTTTTTGGGGAAGGATGGGGTTATGTTTTTCTCTAAAGTGCTCTCATAGTTGATTATACAATTCCGTCATCCAAACAAAATTAATTAGAAATAAATAATTGGCCAAAATTCCGAGTTTCAAAAAAAAATCTCTAAACCGGAAGTGCGCTTTTACTGAACACTTTTTCAGTTTTCGACGAATTTCATTAAATTTCGTACACAAACTATAATAAAATTTATCAATAATAATTTTACGAACTGGTGAAGTAAGAGAAAATTGTGTGAGTGTTTTACACCAGATTTTTTTTTCTTTAAAACTCCAAATTTTGGCAATCTATTTATAATTAATTTTGTTTAGATGGTAGAATTGTATAATCAGCTTTGATGGCACTTTAAAGAAAACATAACCCCACCCCTTCCCCAAAACCTCCCTTAAATGACTTTACTAATGCTTAGATTGAAGAAAATAATTGAGAGTTATTCTAGAGGAAATAGCAGAAAGCTAAAAAATCCTTTCAGTAAAGACGCACTTCCGGTCATTTGATTTTCTTCAAACTCGGAATTTCAACAACATATTTAATTCTAATTAATATTATTTAGATGATAGAATTGTGTAATAAACTGAAATAACACTTTAGAGGACAAACTAACACCCCCTTCCCCCAAAAGTCCCCTTAAATGTATTTTCCCGGAGAAATGTTTCAAATAAAAATTGTAGATCACTATGTCTAAAATTGTGTGATCTTTAATTTTGTTTTTTTTTTTTACTTTTTGCAATTTTCTCGAAAATCATTAGAGCCATTTTCTAGAAAATTGCAAAAAGTAAAAAAAAATTCAGTAAAGTAGTACTTCCGGTTAAAAATTTTGACAGATAACTTACTGTCGGATCCCATGTTGATACCTAAACGGAATATCAAGTTTGAATTTTCTACAATTTTTCTTTTTTTGAGCTAAGCTGTTCACATACATACACACACACACACACCATTTGCTAAAAACCACTTTTTTGAACTCAGGAGGCCTCAAAACTGATACTTCCGGTGAAAACTCGATATCGAAAATTTATCCGGTTACAATACTTTCTCTTACTAGGAGTAAGAGAAAGTAAAAATAATAATAGATTTGAAAACAGAATTGCACTCTTGGTTGAGTTTGCAGTGCTGGACAACTAGCAAAGATTTTGTTTGTAGTCTTGCTTTCTGTTCCTATCGCAACCGGTTAGAATGTTATCATATTTAGAGGGTGGATGGCTGGACAGTGGAAGTTGATATTTCTTAACAGATTTCAAGAAAATAGATCAGTTAGAATTGTATGTACAATGAATGGGAGTCGTATGTGAGGTTTGTTGGTTTTTCACTATTTTCTTTTATTACCACTTTAGAGAGGAAAACTTAATGTTGCAGCCGGAAGTAGCTAGATAATTCCAAAAAATTAATTTTTCTAGGATAAACTTTCATAAAAGTAAGAGCATCGCAAAAAAAGTTAAAAAAAAAAAAATAGTAGGATTGACAGATTTTAACTAAGCTCCTATCGGACGGAATATCTTGACCTCAGCTCTTGAAAACCCTTCAGTCGTAGGACTGAAGCAAGCTAAGATCCTCTGGGCGATTATAACCAGAAAAGATCTCTGTATTCATCAGTATGAGCAAAAATAAGCTCCTCATGCTGACGGTTTCCTCACGGGACATTATAGACTCGGGACGGAGGGGGTAGATCTGAAGGAGCTGGAACACAAAACGATAGTATCTGTAGATTTCGTCGAGAGATAGGTGATACTCCTTCTTACGGACTGCAATGCTATTATTATCCAGAGAAGATTTGGAAGCCTGGATAGTTACCAGGTGTTGGAGGAAGATATACTCTCCCTTAGAATCTCCCTAGATCTGAGTCTTCTCAGAGATCTTAATCCGGAAGGGGTGCTGTAGTGTGAGTTTCTCATCTTGGCACCAGTGAGGTGGCCAGATAATGGACCTCTTTTGGTGGCAGTACATCGTACCGAAAAAAAAAGTCTTCATTTATTATATATATTTCCGGTAGAAGCTCAATTCCGAAGCATAGCCATACTTCCTCTTACAGGTAATAAGAGAGAGTTGAAAATGAAATTGCTATTTTAAAACACAAACAAAATTACATAAGTAAATATTTATTCTTTTGATAAATAAATATAAATAAATAATAAATATAATAATATGTTTCCTATAACAACCAATCAGATCGATAACCGAATAATATATACATTATATACGTAAGTACATATCGCCCTCCCACGCCCATAATCTCCTTTCACTGTTACTTTATTATTCCAGTCCAGTTGTGTTTGTTTATATCAATAAAATTACATTGTTTTTACATTTTACCTATTGACATTTCGTTAACTTTACTTCCCGCTGAGGTCATTACCAACTTCTTTGTTTGTTCTTTAATTTTAAACTTGAACATTCACACTAACTTTTCGGTTCAAATATTTTTTTTTTTTATCTAACCCTTCGTTAATTATTTCTAGATAAGTATATGTGAAATTTATTAAAATTCTTAAATTTTTTTAAGCTGTTTCAAACATTGCTCATCATTATTACGGATTAATGTCCCCAGTCACTTTGTATATATTTTCCTTTTGAACGTAATTCCCTAAGGCGCAACAGCCCATAAAGGGCCAAAGCTTGCCAGATGGCGATTTGAATTGGAGGGGGGTGTGGTAAGCACGCAGCAGTTCCCACGCCGTTTAGTTCCGGCCTTCGCTACCTAGGGCGCTACTAACTGTAGCTTCCCACTTTGCATCACGATGCTGGGTCAACATCGACTTTTGCCCTCAGGGATATTGAACCCTGAATTCTCGCACGAAAGGCGAGTGCGCTAGCCACTAGACCAACCAATGCCTATGAGGAAAGAAAGGGCGACATTATTAATATAAACAAACTTTAATCGTTTAATAAAAAAAATCTGGCGTGAAACACACACACACCTTCCTCTCACTCCAGTTTTCAAAATTATGATTGACAAATTGTATAGTTAGTATACTAAATTAAATGAAATTCGTAGAAGATCGCTTGTATGAAAATCGCAAAAATTGAGGAAAAAAAAACAGTAAAAACGCACTTCCGGTTTACCAATTCTCTTGAAACTCGGCATTTTAGCCATCTATTTATTTCTAATATTAATTTCGTTTGGATGGTAGATTTGTATAATCAACTACGATAGCACTTTAGAGAAAAACATAACCCTATCCCTTTCCCAAAAAACCCCTTAAATGTCTTTACTAGAAGAAATGTTACAAATAAAAAGCAGTAGCTTTTTATATGTGTAGTTCACATTTTTAGTTTAAAGAAAATCGTTAAGAGTTTTTTTTAGAGAAAATAGCGGACAACGGAAAAATACTTCCTAGTAAAAACGCACTTCCGGTCATCCGCTTTTTTCAACCTCGGAATTTCAACAACATATTATTTTTAATTAATATATTTAGATGATAGAATTGTGTAATAAACTGAAATAGCACTTTAGTGGAAACTGTAACAACACTTCTCCCCCAAAAGTGTTCTTAAATGAATTTTCCCGGAGAAATGTTACAAATAAAAGTTGTAACTGTTTGTATTTGTAGTTGATGTAACAATTTTCAAGAAAATCGTCACAGCCATTTTTGAGAACATCACAAAAAGGAAAAAAACAACAAATTCAGTAAAGTAAGTGGTACTTCCGGTTGAAGAATTTTGGCAGATTAGCTACTGTCGTATCCCATTGTGATATCTAAACGGAATATCAAGTTTGTACTCTCTAAGATTAATTTTACACGATTAACAAATGTTCTCGTATTCACTAAAATCTGCTATCAACGACCATAGATAGTTATATCAAATAATAATTTTAAAGGTTAATGATTATAATGCGAATATTCTCTAAATTATTCTCATAAAATGAAATCTTAATAAACATTCAGAATGTATAAATTATGTAATTTATAGTTATGAATATTACAGACAGACCTATCCGATAATAGATTCTTGCTTAACAAGAAATACGTAAATGCCATCCAGTTAGTGTAGTTTATTCTTCAAACTGCTAGTAGGGGGAGTAATTTTATATATGTGTACATAATGTTTTTACCATATTCATTATATTATGATTTACGTAACTTTAGAGGTCATTTACAATTTATAAAAAATGATAGTTATTCAAATGGTTAGGTGAACATCATTTTAAATTATTATATACAAAATATATTAATTTGGTATTGATAAATGCCAAAATTTTTGACCTCTACTTATTAAATGCTGCTTAAAAAAGTGACATCATTTTTTCTGTTAAAAGAATTTACAGTCCTAATATGTGTTATTTAATTGATTTCTATTATATTGTGTACTTGCGGTTTTTTTTTTTTTAAACGATGATTTATGTTTAATTATCAAGGATTTTATTCACTTACTTTGAAGTTTATTATTTACATTTCTGCTTTGTAATGGGTGCTGGAGTACGTTTTGTTATTTTAGTGGTTTGGGCTATTATACTAAGAAGTAGCAATGGGTTCGATTCGTTTTTATGGCCTTGGAGTTATATGGTTCTAATTAAGATGAATAATAACCTAATGGATTCCATCCATCTCTGTCGATGGCATTCATTAGAGATTGGAAGTTTAGTCCGCCTGAAAAAAAAAATGACGTCAAATTATTTTAAAATTGAAGTCGTATTAGAAGAAATCGGTATTTAGATTTGATCAGCTAAATAGATTTCCACAATTCGTCTAATACCGTTCAGCATTTTCACGTGGCAAATGAAAAAGGTTTCTCTAAATAAATATACTGCAACTGACTAATATATTTTACTTTTTATGCGTTTTCTACAGTCAATTTTTGATGCAATGTATTTGGATTTTTGGTGCAATATATTATCTCTAAATGAATTTAAATATTTTATAATAATTCGTAATAATAAGCTTATAAATATATAGAATCAATTATTTAATTTAGTTAGATTTATTTAAACTCAAATGTTTAACACTTGTCAAATTTTAACAATGTTCTATCTAGAATCAATACGGTTGAATGCCTCAAATAGATTGTTGAAAAATGGTGCTCCTCTTGGTAGTTAACCTGCCCTATTATATTTGGTTTCTAGAAGGGGAAAGACAATTGGCTGAGTTCTCCGACCTCTCTTGTAACGGTGTCTTGTACCTAGATAATCCCTACCCTTAGGATTTAAAAACCTACGTTGCACTTGGCTCATTTATGGTAGGTCGTATTCTTAAAATAGTCACATATTATGGTCTTTTTCACCTGAATACATGAAATATCCAAATTTTAAAATTTGTACAGTCTATTTTGCGTTCTGATTTGTTTGTATTAAGAAATGTGCGAACAAAGCTTTGCTTTCGGTTAGAGTAAACGGTTACGTATTTTGAAATGGTTTTCAAATCGTCAGGCATTAAAACTAGGGTAAAGCTAGGAGAGATGACGGGTAGGAGAGAAGACGCAGGCTATACTTATCTTGTTTGCCACCACATGGCGTCATGGAAGTTAGTCGAGGAGTAGAGAGAGATCAGAAGCGAACATATTGCAAAATTCTTCAATTATTTAGTGTGTTTTTCTGTGTTCTAGGATCATTTATAGGCATCAGCGTGTGATTTCATAACGCTTAGTAAATTTTTTATTATTTTTTTATACTACATTAATTGCAATTGAAATGAATGATTTCCAGCTGTCGTTAAAGTTGGACTCGTAGACATAGTGTTTATCAAGTTTCTTGTCGATCATGCCATATCTCAGAGGAGAGGTCTCCTACCTATAGTGCGTCATCTATCCTACCATAGTAGGAGAGACGGCCAAATGTAGTATATTTGTATTTTGTTTCTGGAATAAATGAGAATGTCTTTATTTTGAAAAATAACATTTTTTTGCAGATAGTAGTAGTTGACATATATTTTATAAGAATTACCTCTTTATATATCTCCTATATTTTGATATAGGGCATAACTTTGAAATGTGCGTCATCTCTCCTAGCTTTACCGTATAATGTGAGATGTATATACGGCAATGACCAGAGGAGTTTTTAAAGAAAA
Source organism: Triatoma infestans (assembly GCA_011037195.1). NCBI lineage: Eukaryota > Metazoa > Arthropoda > Insecta > Hemiptera > Reduviidae > Triatoma > Triatoma infestans. The sequence goes on from JAAEAF010007844.1 coordinate 28,605, forward strand.
AAAAAATTCTTGGTTGCTCTAAGTTTCGGGTACCATTGATGCCCTTCTTCAAGAGCTCTTTATTAGGGTAGGAGAGGAGTGTACTTTGAGACGTTGAGATTAAAAAAAAAGAAAAGTATTTTGTTTTCATATTCTCTTAACGAATTTTAAAATATTTCATGTTTGGGATATATAAATACAGGACAGTTTTTCTTTTAAAAATATTTTCAAGTCATACTTTTTACACTTAACGTATATAGTAACGAAATAAGAATGAAACATTATTTGAAAATTCTAAAAATGTAGTGTTCAATTTAACCGCAAATGTCAACATTTATTTAAAATAAAATAAAAAAATTGAATAATAATTCATAATAAATATATGGTTATGGTTGTTTGTAGTTTTTCCTAAAAGTGTTTTAAATGATGACACCACTATTAAACATGGTAGATAAGTCCTTGACACAGTGAACTTAGAGTAGAAACATGAATAGTAGACAAAGCGGATAGGGGGAGTTATGCAGAACACTTTCACTTTAGTGATACCTACGTCTTTTTTAGTGAACAACTTCTATCTGGCTGAGTCAAAGGCTGCTTGCTCTTGCTTTATACTGACGTCATTTAAAGCAGTCATTCGCTTTAAAAATGTTAGTTTGTCTGTTCTAAAATCTTATTACTTTACTCTAGGTATATTACAAAATCTACTTTGAATCTCTCATATGACGTCTATTATTGCTGTTAATACAATTAAACTATAAAATGACAAAATTTCCTGAAACTTCAAATTGTACATATTTGTCCTAACTTCAGTTATAGAGGGGAGACAAGTGTCTACCTAGGCAGATAAGAGAAACGTGTTTCATTACATTTTAAACCAGAAGAGAGGGCCGATAATATTAAACCAACCATCTAACATTTATAATTTAATTCCGAAGAACCATCAAAATCAATTGTTTTTCGGAGGGAAGAGATTAGCTCAGTGGTAGCGCGTTAGACTCTCACGCGGAGCTTTTGGGGTTTTATGTCCAGCAATGCTGCCCTTAGATTTTCGCTTCCTAGGAGCTTCTGCAGCTCACTATTTGAAATGGGGCTCAACGTACAAATCTCGCTGTCTTTAGCGAAAGACCACTCTCCGGAGCACGGCAATGTACTGAGAAAGCTCCGTGGCCAATAAACATAGATATTGATGCACCTTAAATTAAGAATAAAAAAAAAATTTGGGAATATTTAACATTCACAAAAAGTGGTAAGTTTTAAGTATCTGTGCAGTTAGCAGCACTTTAAGTTTAAAAGAAATTGTTAAAGTCGTTTTTGGAAAAAATCCAGAAAAGCCTAAACTTATTGTAATGTGAATTGGTGAGATATGCAGTTTGTTTGTAATGTGTTGTAGCACGAGCGATATTGAAAGGGTTTATGGTGTGTGTAAGTTTTAGAGAAGAGAGAAGTATTAGAGAAATTAATAAGAAGTCACCACTGTTCTTAAAATAAATATATTATCTCTAAATGAATATAAATACTTTATAATATCCTCATGTGTTGTTCTAGTCGCCAACGCACTCGCCTTTCGTGCCAGGATGCCAGGATTCAGGATGTGATTTCCTGGCTACAGTTAATAGCGAAGGCGGGAACTAAACAGCGTGGGAATTGCGGCGTGCTTACCACACGCTCCCCTATTCAAATCGCGTTGGTAAGCCTTCGCCATCGTGGGCTGTTGCGCTATAGGGTTTTATAATATCACAATAATAAGCTTATAAATATATAGAATCAATTATTTAGCTAGATTGCTTGAACTCAAACTTTTAACACTTTATAACTGGCACTGATGTTCTCTCTTGAATGAATACTGGTTGAATGCCTCAAATAGACTGTTGAAAAATGGTGCTTCTCTTAACTTGACCTGCCCTATTATATTTGGTTTTTGGAAGGGGGTTAAAAGACAATAATGGATGAGTTCTCCGACCTCTGTTGTAACGGTGTCTGTTCCTGCTATAATATCACATTTCCGGTTGACCGATTTTCTACAAAAATTTTGGAATTCTAGCAATGCTTCTAATGTATATTAATATTATTAGAGGTGATAGAACCATTACATTATACGGAAGTGACTTTCTTTAGATGATGATGTCATTTATATGTTTAGGTAGTTTCAAACTGGATGAAGATATGTTCAAGAAAATCACGAAAAACCTAAAAAAAAACAAACAAAAAACAGTCACTGAAGTCTCATTTCCTTATTTGGGGGGGGGGAGTTATTTTATTCACTTTACCACAATAGACAAACATATATAGGGTGTCCCAATATATGGATAACGACTTTTTCTCGGAAACTAAGATAGCTAGAAAATAATAAAAAATACGTGTCCCCCGTAGTTTTTTTGTTAGAAAACCAAATTTAATTTGCAAATTTGTTTTGGTGCTTCCAGAAGCGAGATACAGGCACCAACTTCATTTTTTCAAATGGGGAGGTGTGGTTTTTATTTAAGAAATAGATTCCTCTATTTTTTGTAAGAAAAATTTACTTGAACGGTTTTTTTCTTTGAGCGATATTTTACAAGTTATGAATGAAAACATGATTTCCTATAAGAAATTTCAAAATGATATTATAACGGTTTTTTGATTGAATAAGAAGAAAAGTACTATTTTATTATAAATTTTACTCCTCATTAATTGCAGATCTTGCTCGAACTGGCCCCTACCATTAGGGAAGATACACATGCTTTTTCATGCCAATTGTACCTTACGACCAAAGAAATACATCTCCATATATATATAAATATATTCGCTAAAACCATTTATTTCGTTCTTAGGGGATTCAAAACATATTTTTCCAATGAAACCTCAATTTCAAAAATTTGATATAATGACGATATTTCCTTTTACCAGGAACTAACTAATAACTTACATAAATTTTATTAACTATATTACATAAATTTATTATTAAAACATAATTCTTTCACTAGTTATTTTTCATGTTTTCATTAATTAGAATAAAAAAGAAACAAAAAAAGAAAAAATGCACAGATATAATGTGCTAACAATATCTAAAGAATTTGTTTAAAATATGATTTACAATGTAATGTTTACTTTCAAATACCTAAATTATAGAGAAAGTATTGGTACGATTGTGAGATATTGCGTATTCGAATTTTCAACGGAATTACACATTTTAACTTTGTTGTATCAAATCAGATAGAATGTATTTTTGTTATTATAATATAATAAAATATTATTACATAAAAGAGATTTCAATAATTTAAGGTTCATTGATTTGAAAATTAGTTGTTCTCTATGGCTAATTTTGATTTTAACTGTATTTTAAATTTATGTATTCTAGTCAACGTTGTTGTTAATTACAGTGTGATGATGTGTACGCAGGATGGCCAACTTCTAAAAAAAAAAAAAATTTGTTTGAGAAGAACTAGCATATTTATGTAGGCTTTATGAAAGTCTAGTTTGGATAGAAATTATTCTCAATGCCATATCTGTTTTTTAGTAGTTGAGAATTTGACGAAGGGGGGGGGTCCTCTCAGAATTGTCGGAAAGATATTGGAAAGGAAAGGTTCACCACTAGTGCGGTGTCTAGGGCTGGAGTATATCCGTATAGAACCAAACACTCGGAATAAGTGGACAATTTGCTCAGTATTTTTCAGGTGGAAATTAACGCGGTTCAAAGATGTTTTCAATTTCACTTTGACAGGTGTAGTGGAAGAAGCGAAAAATGTAAAAATTGAAATAATTTTGGAAAATAAATTACACTGATTTTAACAATATTTTAGGTATATTTTTAGTGCAGTGAAAAGAGTCAGGTACTATTAATTTAAGGTCAATGCTATTGAAGAGACAAAGGGACAAGAAACCGTTAGGGCAAGACAATATACTCCCTTCAAGAAACTTCCTCTCCAGACTTACCAGCAATATTTGAAAGGTATTCCTTAATCAGTCGTCTTACGGCATTCTAGAGTGAACATTAGTGCTAGTTGTTGTTATAATTGAGTTTGGTGTTAAATATTTGAGTTTGTGGACCGCGAAGCTCATCCCCAGTCTGTCGGAATGGGTAAGTAGGCGGCATGGCGAGGTTGACTACTTCCTCACCCAATTTCTTACAGGATGCTGGGTCCTGTTTTGTCGCGTACCTGTGGAGGGTGGGGAAAGTGGGAGACCCGTCGTGCATCTACGGAGATGGAGATAGAGTTGATGCTTTCCATAACTTTTTTAGGTGCGGCAGATGGGACCGAAAACGGCGGAGATTGGAAGCGGAAATCGGGAGGATCTGCCCGGTGACGGTGGTGAGGGCCATGTTCGCCGGAGCGGATCGTTGGGACTGGGTGGCTACCTTTGTCCGGATAGGCGAAATGAGTAGACATCTCGTCCTCCCGAGACGGGGTCCAGCTAGGCCGGAGGCAGCCCGCAGTGGCATTACGAGGCACCACCCCAAAGTAATACCATAAGCAGTTCCGGGGGTGGACAAGTGCCTGTGAGAGAGGGGGGTAAGTGAGTGCAAGCCCCACACTTTGTGCGTAGAATTTTTCCCCTCCTCCGTAAAAAAAAAAAAAAAAATTGTTTAAATCAATATTTGATTCTACATATTTATAAGCTTATTATTACGAATTATTATAAAGTATTTAAATTCATTTAGGGATAATATATTTATTTTAAAACAGTAGTGACTTCTTACTTATTTCTTAATACTTCACTTTTCTTTAAAACATATTCACACACCAGACCTTTTCAACAACGCTCACGCCACACGCTACAACATACATACAACACACATCAACCAAAAACATTACATTGGTTTCCAACTCGCTCGTACAACCATGTATTGTTATACATCTTACCAATAAAATTACAACGGAAATAACGTGTCAGAGATTGTAATCCTACCTGCAGTCCAGGCCACAATTAAAGTATCCAGTTTTTTTTTATATTATAAGCCCGACAATGCGAACCCGTGCAAACTTGGAAAGAATTCTTGCTTGGAAGGAAAGAATTTAGCCACTATCTTTTGAGTGCAAGTATATGATCGTAGAAAGTAAATTGGGAAAGGCGCAATACTCCCCGCTTTGTTGAGCCGGACCTCTTTTGTATGAAAAAACGACCTGTGTCACTAGAAGAACTAAGAAATGAGACGGCAGTTAAGAGAGTACTAGGTCTGGAGAATCTTTTTCCGACTGTGGCAAGCTAAGACTCTTCTGGGTAGTTATGACCGTAAAAGATCTGAGGCGTGCATCAACCTGAACAATTATAGGCTTTGTATGCCGATAGGTTTCCTCTGGAAGCATTGTAGACTCAAGGTATAGCTGAACATTTAAGGCTTACAAGTCTAGTACCCGCGGAGTTGCAGGAGATTCTTGGAGGACTGTTACCTTCAGAAAAGGTTTGAAGCTTGGGCATTGGAGAAGAAGATATTTTTCCTCGAAGCTTCCCAGTTGTTGAAATAGGTTGGGATATCCACAGGGGAGTTGAGATCTTCGAATTGAAAGCTACTGCATTTCCTCCTGTAAGATTCAAGTAAAGCAGCATTCATTAATCGGATGATTTCATCAGGATGGTCAGATTAGTACCAGGCCAATGTAGGGGTTTGATTCTATTGCATTCTCGATTAGAAAAATATGCTTAAGATATTTTAAGAACATCCTAAGTGAACACTTATTTTCTCTATCGTGTCTTCATACAAGGTTACGTCGAATGAAAAGAATTAGATTGATAAACAAAGTAGGTGTAACGGCAAGAGAGAGAACACAAGCCCGACCGAGAGAAAACAGTCTCTATCTGGTACTCTCTGACTTAAGCAGGCTAGAGTGGGGAGAACCTGTATATAAGCCAGTGAGAGATCCAGACATCTATCTATCAGATTCAACTATATACATCACATCGTGTCATACCTTTACTCCCACCTATTATTCTATAAAAATCATTACAAGTTCAGGCAGTTTTTGTAAGTTTATAGCGATATTATAACAGTGTCTTCATATCTCGTCTAATTAATCAATCCCAATTTCTCTCCTCATCAACTCCATTATATAGGTAAATTGTAAATGTAAACATTCGATAAGACTGTTGGACTAGAAGGGGTAATAAAATCCTTTTAATGATAATATGTTGGTGATGACAGTGAATGTAGGAGTAGCCTCTCAAGCTTCTTTAAGAGATCGGCAGCACAATTGGCCTTAGGAGTGCAAAGCGTTCATTTATGTGGGACTTTTATATGAGGTGTCTTTTTTGAAATTATGTTGTGCTTGGTACGTTTTTGAATTTGAAAATAAAGGGATGTGTTTTTATACATTAAGAGAGAAAAGTTTTCACTTATCTTCTTTTCTTTCTCTTTTATCAGAGGGGTTGAAGTTGTTCGCGTCCGAGATTGTTCTCACGTGCTCCCCAGTTATCCAACTAAACGAACAATATCAGTCGCCAGGGCAGCCTAAAATTTTATACTGGCTGAACAGCCTAAGACATCTAAATTCTTCGCTATAACACATTTACCTACATAGTTGTTATGGTTGGTTCTGCAGAGCTGGAAAGTTATTTTCCGTGATAGCCTGCTTCTTTTTATGGTCATCGATCGGTTTCGGGCATTCGCCCATCATCAGGATGTTTTTTTGTCAAACAGTATGATAACATAGACTTGCACATAGCAAATTTAGTTGATACACTCTATGCAAGTCTATGTTATCACACTGTTTGACAAAAAACATACTGATGATGGGCAAACGCCCGAAACTGGTCGATGACCACAAAAAGAAGCAGGCTATCGCGAAAAATAACTTTGATGAGAATTTACCGTGGATCTACTGAGCCATAGCCGAAGGGATATAAGGCTTATTAGTGGGTCTACTTACAGGGCATTGTTGGCTAAATAGGCACGTGCACCAATATTTGCAGACAATGTGTTATGGCGGTTCTGCAAGATCGAGGAGGAAACCCCGGCACACATCCTTTATGAGTGGGGCCGGCCTGATGAGGATAAGGTTTCTTCAACTGAGGACATGTAGTTTCGAAACCACGAGCTTCTTGACAGAGCCACTTTCAGCTTTGCTAGGCCTGATTAAGAGGGCGAAGCTTAAGAATGTGCTATAAGCTCAGGGGATCCATAATAGACCTCTTGGTGCAGGTCGTAGTGGCTTTGCCCTCCCCGTCTTTAATCTTATCTAGTCTAAGTCATGATGCAGAAAAAAAAAACCTTTGAAATCTACTGATTTCAATATTCTCATTAGATCTATATCTTCTGCTTTCGTTAAGTACTATTTCATTATTTTTATAGTTACTCTTCATTTTAATGATTGTTTCTTCTAGTTTGTTTACAGTAGATTAAAGAAATTAAGGTAAGTGTGTTGATCAGTCTGTTATGTTACTATTGGCAGAGAATTGGTTGGAGAAAATATTTCGTTATCGAAATATTCGATTTTTTGTTTACTTTCTCTTCTGTTGTAATTTTGATGATTGATATTAATTCATCCTGAGGTTATTATTCCTTTTGCTGTTTCATAAGGAAATATTACGATAATACGAAATTTATTTATGAACATATTTATTACAATTTCAAGATACTGAAATCGAAACTAATTTTACTTTAACTTTTGCTTATTTTTAAATGAGAAATCGTTTTAGTTTTTCTTACTTAATGTAATAGGGTTATTAGTAAATGGATTTAACGATCGTCCATTTTTTTTTTTTTTTAACAATATTAATTGTAACTTTAAAATAACTTTTTTTAATTAATTATTATTTGAACACGCTATCTAATAAACAACAACAATGAATAATAAAAGTTGTTTAAGAAGTTTTAATTTAGAAAAAAAATTCTTTAAACAGTGTAATGGTTTATTATGTTAACAATTAATATTATCACAAACGACAAATACAAACAATTATAAATGTAAATACAAGGAAACAAGATAATGTTTTGTAGTTGTTAACAGACATTGTCAACAAGTATGTTTTACTAGCTGTTTGTAATGTTAATATTTTCTTTTTCTTTTATTTTTTATTTTTTGTTTGTTTTGTTATATATTACATTAGTATTCAGTATATGTTTGTCTCCTGGTTTTATGATTTATAAAGATATATAAGCTATTTGTTCTTAATTAAGTTGTTTGCATCTTTGTTGTAAGTCGGGTAGTTCTGCTTCTTTTTGTTTTTGCTTGAACTTTGATTTTTAAGACTTCCGATTTTTTTTTATAGTAATAGATATTTTGACCAGAAACTTTTTCAATGACATACAAAATAAAAAATCGCAAATGTAGAAAATCAATTAACCGGAAGTGCGACTTTATGGTATAAGTTTTTGAGTTTGGGGGGGGGGGCTCAAAAAAAAAACTACAACGATTTTCTTTAAACTTGAACTGTTCACTGAACAAATATAAACCTATCCATCTTTCTGTGAAACATTTTGTGATAAGATCCGAAGAGAGGGATTCAAAGCAGAGAGAGAGAGATAGAGAGAGACAAAATTGAGAATCTAACTTAGGCCAGACTAGAGTGGGAGACTATATATATATATATATATATCTATGCTAGCCCTACAAGGGACAGTCTTTAGTACAGTATATACAGCAGTTGCAACGCGGCAGCAACCAAACCACTACCTTTTTCTTTACTCAGTCTAAATCCCTTGCTACTTAATTTCTATTTAAGCATAACGTCCTGGCAGTTTTGTATCTCTATAAACTATACAGTGTAGATTATACAGTGTTCAGCATTCATTATAGCTTGTTTCTTAAAAACCCTTGCTCACTCATTCATCTCCTTGTAAAACGTCTTATGTATTTAAAAAAAAAAATCCCAACAATACACGCCTGCTCCTTCATTACGCACTGCCGATTGGGCGGGCTATCCAGTCTAAAAAAATGGAGCCAAATTCTGTTCAGAATATCAATTATAGATGGTTTCTAACGCCAAAGCTTTCATTTCCAATTTCGCAGGTCTGCTCCTTATTTACCTTATTCGAACCTTACCTCTGTCACATAATCAGCCAGCACATAGCTAGGTGCACTGAGAAGGCTCTGGCCGCAAATGACAATGGATGTTGAGACTCCTTAAATTAAAAATATAAAAGGTTAATAATAATTCCAAGGTTGTGGAAACTTTTGTCATCTAGAACTCTGAGAATTGCAGTGAAAGAAAGTCGCCAGATGTTTACAGTCACTCTCCCCCCTTATTAGCAGATTGCAATGTTTAAAATTTGCTAATGTTAAGCATTCTTAAAAGGAAAAAAAAATGCCACTTCCGTAATAATAGCCTTCACAATCATGCCTTATTTCGATCTTCAGTTCTTCAGTTCTCATCTTTATCTTTTCCTGACAATCCCCATTCCATTCTGATTCATAGCTGGTGGTTATTTGGCAGGTCTTGAAGTTCGTGGCTAGTTAAAAAAAAAAACAAAAAATAGAAAGTGTAATTTCTATTTCAAAGATAATTTTATTGAATGACAAAACAGATTTTTATTTAAATTAGAAACCTGTAAATAGCAATTATACGTTTTTATTTTTTTTTCTTTAATTTAATAAAATCATAGTCCTACAATTCGCTCATAAAAGTGTTACTAAATTCTTTTTAGTCAGTCATTGAGTCATCCCCTGGAGGTCAACACACTGCTAGGTGCGCCCTCCCTTAAAAACTAACCTAACTGACATCATAGTCTATTTCAAATATCTAACGTCATTGATCGATAATTTCGAAAAAGATCGATTCTAATTTGTTACTTTCTCCTACTCCTAGTTAGGAAGATCAAGCATTGCAAGCATCGTGCGAAAATTTTCAATATGAAGTTTTCAGCCGGGAAATATCGTTTTTGAGGTTCCCTGAGTCCAAAAAAACGGTTTTTAGAACTTTATTGAACACGTTCCATTTACAATATTACATGTTTTTTATATGGCTAATGATACAATATAACTGAAATATAAAGCTCAATAATTATATAAAATATATCAATAATTATTATATAAATACAAATAATTGATGTTTACACAGAATAATCATAATAAATATTAAATAATCGTTCTAAAACAGACTTTAAACAATTATATATTTAAACATTGAACAATTATTAAACAGACTATATAGCAATTATATATATATATATACACAATCTGAATATATAAAATTATATTTAATTATAACATTAATAGAATATATCATAGAATATTGAAATTATACACAAAATTGGTCAAATACAATTTACAAATAAAATTAGCCAAACAACACCAAATGATTTTTTCTTATTTACATATCGGTAACATATCTATGGTTCTGTCACTTTAAAACTTCCTACTTATCTACTATCTACAGAACAATATTGTTAAGGAAGTGAACAAATATTTTGCAGAACTTCTTAGATATCAGCTGTTGTTTTCCAAGAGGCCAGCCTTTTCCCGTGGTTACAGCCATTCTTATCAGATCCGATCTTTCTCTTTGAAATCTCTCACAGCCAAATATAATATGATCCCAAGATTGAATTGGACCATTTTCTGAGCAGCTGCACAATGCACTTTCAACAAGTTCAAATCTATGCAAGTCCAAATATGCTAAGTTTTTCCCATGTCCGCTGATAGCCTGTGTAAGCATAGGGTCTATTGTAAAATAGCTTGCAAATTGTCTGTTGCGAACGCATGGAAAATATTCTTTTGTTTCCATTCCATTTTTTGTTGCCTTCCATTCCGCTTCCCATTTGAGGTAGGAGTTTTCCTTAGTAAAGGATTTTAGCATGGAAACAGGAGCTCTGGAATAGACTGTAGGTAGAGCGCTAAGTGCGGCCTCCTTTGCAAGAGCATCTGCTCGCTCATTCCCCTCGATTCCACAATGAGCTTTTATCCATGTTAAGAGCAGAGCCTCAAATTGCGCAAAATATAATGTCGATGCCATACTGTCAGATTTGATGATTGAAGTTTTTGTCCTAATGTCTTTTTGCCCCTGTAACCATTTTTGTAACCAACTCTGTAACCAACCTTTTTGCCCCTGTGTGTGTGTGCCTGTATGTGAACATCATAGCTCAAAAAAGAAAGTTCAAACTGATATTCCGTTTAGGTATCACCATGGGATCTGACAGTAGGTTATCTGTCAAAATTCCTCAATCGGAAGTACCTACTTCTTTACACATTGTTTTTTTTTTTCCTACTTTTTTGCAATTTTCTCAAAAATAGTTCCGACGATTTTCTTCAAACTTATAATATCAACTTCACATACAAATATCTACAATTTTTATTTAAAACATTTCTCTGGAAAAATTCATTTAAGGGGGCCGGCCCTTTTGGGGGATGGATGGGTTTTAGGTTTTCCTCTAAAGAGCAATTTCCCGCTTATGTACAATTCTGTCATCTAAATAATATTAATTAGAATCAAATGTGTTGTTGTGTATTCTGAGTTTGAAAAATATCAGATGACCGGAAGTGTATTTTTACAGAAATATATTTTTCAGTTTTCTGGTATTTTCTCGAAAACGGCTCCCAATAATTTTCTTTAAACTAAGAATATGAACTACATATATAAAGAGCTACAATTTTTATTTGAAACATTTCTCTTGGTAAGTCATTTAAGGGGGCTTTTTGAGGTGGCGGGTGGGGTTATGATTTCCTCTGAAGTGCTGACATAGTTGTTTTATACAATTTTACCATCCAAAAAAAATTAATTAGAAACAAATTGATGGCCAGAATTCTGAGTTTCAAGAAAATTAGTAAACCGGAAGTGCGCTTTTTACTGGACAGTTATTTCAGTTTTCGACAAATTCTGACGAATTTCATTAAATTTGCTACACTAACTATAAAATTTGCCATTACAATTTTGAAAAAACTGGAGTAAAAGATGAATTTCTTTGGCTGTGATCCTCCTATGGTACAAGTTATATTATTAATTAAGACATGATTTTCATAATGATTCTTATTTTAAATTTTCGTCCTAAATGATTATGACGCATAAAAAAAAAGGTTATACCCTCCTCTCCGATTTGTCTGTCTCACTAATACACTTTCTAATTACTTTTATTAATTAATTAATTATTAAATAATTTATTATTATAAAATATATTTTTAATTTTTACAACGAAAGTGAAAATTATAAAACGTAGTTCGTTATTACGCCTCAAAGAGTATTTTTTATATTCAAAAGTTTTTACTTTTTTGTTATATAAAATATGGAAATGAATTCTTAAAGTGAAATTTATTTTAATGTAAATTACTTTCTCTTACTGTTTGTCGTAAGAGAAAAGCTTGCGATTGTGTCATCAACTTTTCCAAATAGAATTTTCACGAACATGTTTTCAATTTTTTTGAATGCGAAAAAATCTGGTGTGATACACTCACACAACTTCCTCTTACTCCTGTTCTCAAAATTATAATTGACAAATGTTATAGTTGTCTACCAAATTAACGAATTTCGTCAAAATGAAAAAAATGTTATAGTTTGTGTACCAAATATAACGAAATTCGTCGAAAACTAAAAAAACTGTTCAGTAAAAGCACATTTTTTTTGGGATGATAGAATTGTATAATCAACTGTGATACCACCTTTAGAGGAAGCTGTAATCCCACCCCTCCCCTAAAAGTGCCCTTAAATGAATTTTCCCAGAGAAATGTTTTGTATAAAAGATGTAGATCTTTGCATGTTTAGTTTATATACGAAGTTTCAAGAGAATCGTCGAAGCCATTTTTGAAAAAATCGCGAAATAGTGAAAAAAATTATTTAGTAAAGTGTTAAAACAAACGCACCTTCCAGTTATCCGATTTTTTCAAACTCAGAATTTCAACAACATATTTAATTTTAATTAACATTATTTAGATGACAAAATTGTTTAATAAACGAAATAGCAGTTAAGGAAAACGTAACCTCACTCCTCTCCTAGAAGTGCCCTTACATGAATTTTCACGGAGAAATGTTTTAAATAAAAGTTGTAGCTCTTTGTATGTATAGTTGATATACCAAGTTTGAAGAAAATCGTCGGAGCCATTTTGAGAAAATCGCAAAAAAGTAAAAAAAAAAATTAGTAAAGTGGTACTTCCGGTTGAGGAATTTTAACACATAACGCACTGTCAGATCCCATGGTGATACCTAAACGGAATATCAAGTTTCAAGTTTCTGCGGTTTTTCGTTTTTGACACACACAAAACACACACACCCACAGACCATTTGCTAAAAACCACTTTTTCGGGCTCAGGGAACCTCAGAACGGATATTTTCGGTGAAAACTCGATATCGAAAATTTGACACGATTACAATACTTCCTTTTACTAGGAGTAAGAGAAAGTAAAAAGTGCTTGTAGGGAGCATAATCTGTGGTCTGTGTGTGGGTATGTGAAAATACCTCCAAAGACGAAAAATCATTGGTAGCTTACTTGATATTTTGTTTATGTACCGTCATCATGGTAACTTATTGAGAAAACTGCGTGATGTGCTTCCAATAGAGGTTATAAAGACTGCCTATTATGGTCTATTCTATTCTAGAATGGCATATGGTATTGAACTATGGGGAGGTACCTCCGATGCTTATATTATTTTCAGACTTCAAAAGAAAGCTATTAGAGCAATAATGAAGAAAAATGCTCGAGAAAGCTGTAGGCCTTTCTTTCGAGAGTTACGTATAATGACATTACCCTCGGTTTTCATTTTCAAACATTCACTAAAAAAGAAAAAAGACATGTTATTAGATGTTAGAGGTGATAAACATATTCATAATTTACGTAATAAAGAGGATTTATGCGTATAAGAGACTTGTGATGTCTGACTTCCATTCCAGTGTTATATCGGTGAAAATATTGTAACAAAATTCCTTCAAGAATTAGACAGTTAAGTGAGAAACACTTCAAGCAATCGGTTAGCGAATTTTTAATAAAAAATTGCTTTTATGATATTAAATATTTCTTGAACACAAAGTGGAGTGATGAACAATTTCATGTGATGTGAAGTGGACTGAATGTATTAAGTTTGTTTTTATGATAATTAGTGTAAAGTTCATTTTATTCTTGTTATTGGAATTTGTTATTTTGTTGACATTATATTGACGAGCCTTTTATATTATAAATAAAATGTATCCAGGCAAATAAATAAATAAATAAATAAATAAAAAAAAACCAACACAAAGGTTTCGGTCATAATCCGTCAATGAAAGTTTTTTTCCTTTTTTGCAATTTTTTTCAAAAACGCTTCATAAAATTTTCTTTAAACTCCCGCATACTCCTTTCTTGCAAATATATAAAGCCTATCAATTATATTTGAAATATTATTCAAATTTTCCAAAAAAAATTATTGCGCGTGTGTTTTAGGGAACCTAAAAGCTTCATGCTTTTCTCTAAAGGATGGTTCTACCAACTGTATAAAGTCCATTAAATGCATTTCTTGAATTCTGTTTTTTTTTTAAGAAATTCGATTCTCCATAAGCGCGATATAATCGAATAAGTCTCCTAGATTTTTGGGATATTGATATTCACGAAAATAGCCTCAAACTGTATTTCTTTAAACTCAAAATACTAGCTGCACATACATAAACCGTTCACTTTTATATAAACATTTTTCTATAGAAGTTTTTATTTTTAAAGGAATTCCGGAGAATCGGTGTCATGTCTAAACTTCCTATAGAAGTTTAGCTAGGGGCTGATAGAGACATCATATATTACAATGTAACAAATAGATCCTTAAGTCCTAAAAAGTCAACATATCTAATCCATGAAAAGCATTTTACGTTTCCTGGTTTGAGCTTGTGTCAATGGTTTGCTGGAAACCAACGTTTCTCCCATATTACAATGAGCTTCTTCAGTGTCACTACACCTTGAAGGCTAATGGAGCGACTCAAGTTGTAGAAGTTCATTCCAATGTGGGCGAAACGTCAGTTTCTAGCAAACCACTGCTCAGTCTCAAACCTGAAAACTCAAGTGTTTTTTTTTTCATGAAAATGGTCGAGGAAAAACCTAAAAGATCCACATCATCTGTATATGATGTAAAGTTAAAGGCATTATTATTATTTGTCTGTGGTGAAGGACCAAACCGTACGCTACCCAAAGCCCCTCTTTCCCCGCTGGACTCATGTAGCTACCCAAAGAAAAACCAGGTCTAGAATAAATATCCAGACACGGATCTAACCCATCTAAGAATCGCTGCAGTGCGAAAAAATCCGACTATTTTTTTTTTGGGGCGCACGCGTGTGTATGTCTATGGACAAAAATCCCCCCCCATAAATCGCAGGAAGCTCAACTTCGTTTAGGTACATCCATCGTATCTGACCCCCGAAGTTACGGGCAAAATCCATCTACCGGAAATACGACATTCGCAATTTTTACTTTCTCTTACTCCTAGTAAGAGGAAGTATTGTAATCGTGCCAAATTTTCGATATTGAGTTTTCACCACCGGAAATATCCGTTTTGAGGTTCCCTGAGTCAAAAAAAGTGGTTTTTAGCAAATGGTCTAATGTGTGTGTGTTTGTGTGTGTGTGTGTGTGTGTGTGTGTGTAATAGTATGTATGTATGTGAACAGCATAGCTCAAAACGAAAAATCGTAGAAAGTTCGAAACTTGATATTCCGTTTAGTTATCACCATGGAATCCGACAGTGGTCATCTGTCAAAATTCCTCAACCGGAAGTACACTTTACTAGTTTTTTTTTACTTTTTTGCGATTTTCTCAAAAATGGCTCCAACGATTTTCTTTAAACTTGGTAAACATCAACCACACATACAAAAGCTACAACTTTTATTTGAAACATTTCTCCGGGAAAATGCATTTAAGGCCACTTTTGAAGGAGGGGTGGGGTTAGGTTTTGATTAGGTTTCCATCTAAAGTGCTATTTCAGTTTATTAAGACAATTCTGTCATCTAAATAATGTTAATTAGAATTAAATATGTTGTGAAATTCCGAGTTTGAAAAAAATCGGATAACCGGAAGTGCGTTTACTTTACCACTTTACTAAATGATTTATTCACTTTTTTCGCAATTTTCTCAAAAATGGCTCCCGACGATTTTTTTGAAACTTTTATATAAACTAAACATGCAAAGATTACATCATTATTTAAAACATTTCTCTGGGAAAATTCATTAAGGGCATTTTTAGGAGAGGAGTGGGGTTACATCTTCCTCTAAAGTGCTATCATAGTTGATTATACAATTCTACCATCCAAACAAACTTAATTAGAAATAACTAGATGGCCAAAATTCCGTGTTTCAAGAAAATTAGTAAACTGGAAGTGCGCTTTTTCTGTACAGTTTTTTTTCAGTTTTCGACGAATCATCGTTAAATCAGGTACACAAACTATAAAATTTGTCAGTTATAATTTTGAGGACTGGAGTAAGAGAAAGTTGGGTGAGTGTTTCATACCAGATTTTTTTCTTCAGTTTTTTGCGGTTTTTTTCGAAAACGTTTTCAACGATTTTCTTTAAACTTCATATGCTATCCCCAGCAGGCGGATTTTTTCATGGTATTCAGTGCTTGCCTATTGTATTATTTTGTAAAATTTATTTTGAGAATAAAGTACGTATTATTATTATAATACTGTCTGAACACATATATACCTATGAGTTTTACCTTGAAATATTTTCAAGGAGAAAGTTGATTTTTTGGAGGGTTCTGGGGTGCAGTAAGCTTTCCTCTAAGGTACCACTTCAGTACAATATATGGTTCTACTATCTCTATAATATACATTAGAAAATTACCAGAATTCCAAATTTGATGAAAATCGCTCAACCGATAGTGCGGTTTTACAGAATAGGTTTTTTTGTTTTGACAGGAACGATTTCCTTTAAATTTGAAATTCTCACAACACTGATATAAAACTATCACTTTTATTTGTAACATTTTTCTAAAAAGAAGATGGTTCTGAGGGGAATTTGAAACGTTCATATTCAAATCTGTTTGTTCAATATTATTGCCTGTTTTACAATGTAATCATTCTCTAACTTCCTCTATTGGTAGTTGGCACTTATCTCGTCCACCACATTTTGAAATATATGTGCAAAATTAGAAATTTTTAAAAAAATATTTTTTAGTTGTAATATTTCTCTGTAACTATTAGTTGTAAAATATTATAACTGTATTAAAGGAATAAGAAGAGAAAGTTCATGTGAGTGTTTCACACCAGAATCTTTTTTTTGTGAAAACCACAGATTTCACGACATATAAGACTGACCAACCAAATTTTAGATTCCTCTTTGTTAGAACGTTTCATAAATCTCACAATTTATGTTTATATATACGTTTTATGTATATAGGTTTAAAGGTGAACATTGTTGAAACGTCAAATAATGCGCTGTCCAGTACAAAGCGTGATATTACGCATTTCCATGTTTCTTTATCATACTAAACATTGTGTTTTATACAATGTAGAATTATTGTATAATATAGTTTTGTTTGCATTATTATACGTCCTCATTGATCCTATCATTTCTATACACGTCACTATTTTACTTTTTGAATATTGTTGCATTAGCGGCCGACTGTTTCAAAATAGTTTTGATGCGCATTATTCTTCTCATAGAGTTGGACAATGTATTTTGCAAAAAGTTTGGTTTCTTAGTAATATGCTAAATCTTTGTTTGCTATTGCTTATTTCAATTTCTTTCTTCTTTTTTTTTTTTTTCTTTTTTTTACTTTCGCTTACTGATGTTAGAGGTTGTATTACGATCGTGTCAAATTTTCAAAAGGAGGTTTTCACCGGAAATGGAGGAATTTCTTGAAAATGGCGCGCTAAGGATTTTCTTTAAACTTCATATACTATCTACATGTTCGAAAGATACCTTTATAGGCTACAAACCTTTCTGCGGGTTGTCCAGGAGCCTAATTCAAACTTCTATCAAAGGTTGGATAGAAGTACATCGTCTGCAATGCAGGGAAAGAACACGGAGACATCGGCAAGCAAAACTCTTCATTAAGACATATTTGCCTAAATTTACCAGGGACCTACTGAGCCATAGCCGAAGGGATATAAGGCTAATAGTGGGTCTATTAACAGGGCATTGTAGGCTGAATAGGCACACGCACTAATTACTACTTCAGACAACGCGGCAAGGCCGAGGAGGAAACCCTGGTTCACATCTTTTATGAGTGTGCCGGCCTAGCGAGGACAAGGTTTCTTCAACTGGGGGACAAACAATCCTGAAGCCATGAGCTTTATGATGGTGCCACTCTCCGCTTTGCTATGCCTGATTAAGAGATCGAAGCTGATGTGCCATTATTTTAGGAGAAACAGTCGCAGTGGAATGAGGCCCACCCTCCCCTTCCGTCTAATCTAATCTAATACTATCTACACACATGGTCGGAACATGTTAAGGCACAGCATCAAAAGGCAATTATTTCCTTTTGGCAATGTCGAAGAATCGTAGGTAAAAATTGGGGGATTACTCCCAAGATGATGTTTTGGATTTATGGTATGGTTATTAAACCTAGGTTGTTGTATGCGGCTGTGGTGTGGTGGCGTCGCATTGAGATAAGATCCGCTAGACTGCTGCTTGAGGATATTCAACGCTTGGCTTGTCTGGCGGTGACCGGTGCGATGCGGACCACGCCTACAGCTGCAATGGAGACTTTATTAGGAATTCCACCGCTCTTTGTAGAGGTGAAAAACTAAGGCAATGAAAGCCTGTTATAGAATTAAACAGGCAGGTTTTTGGCAGGGTAAGCGATATGGTCACTCTACCATTCATCGCGAGATGCTTTTGAAGGTTCCTGTTACAGGTTTTCCCTCTGATAGAATGTTGAAGACTTTTGTTTTCGAGCATTCTTACAGTGTCAGGTTACCCTCTAGGGAAGATTGGTCAAGATTGGGTCCGTCTGGCATGATACCTGATAATTACTTCCGGTGTTACACGGACGGTTCCAGAATGGATGGTAGGTCTGGAGCTGCGGTCTATTTTGAGACCGGAGATCATTTGACAGTATCTCTTGGTGAATGGACCACGGTCTTCCAGACTGAGGTTTATGCTATTCTTTGTGTTTTGGATGAGAGGGTACGTAACACTAACTTAAAAGGTGTTTGTATCTGCTCGGACAGCCAGGCTGCGTTGAAGGCGCTGAGTTCATGTGTCTTCACTTCCAGGTTGGTGTTAGAATGTTCTAAAAGACTGGAAGAGCTTTCTTCTCTGAAGGATGTGCTTCTAGTATGGGTGCCAGGTCACATGGGAATTTTTGGAAATGAGGAGGTGGATAGGTTTGCCAAATTAGGCGCCTCTCTTCCTTTCATTGGTCCCGAGCCTGCTGTTGGCGTGTCTTCTGGCACATGTCTGTCAGGCTTCCAGACATGGACAGCTTCACAGCATTCATCCTTATGGATGAGCTCAGTTGGTTTTCGGCAGTCCAAAATGCTCATCGGGGGTCCGGACAAGGCCATTAGTGAGACGTTGCTGTGTTTTTCACGGAGCGCTCTCAGGCATCTGGTTGGATCTCTTACTGGACATTGTGGTTTAAGGAGACATCTCTACATAATGGGGCTCATGCCGGATCCATTTTGTAGAGTCTGTGAGACAGAGGAGGAAACACCCATCCATCTTATGACTGATTGCTTGGGTTGTGAGGAAATTAGGTTCAGGACCTTTGGTCGGAATAGGATTTCTGTGGAAGAGCTTAGGCTATTCCGCTTAAGGTTACTGTCCGATTTATTCGGACTGCGGTGAATCTTTGATGGATTAGATCCGGGTCTGCATTTTTGTTCTAGGCCCGGTTTGTTGTAGTTTTTCTTGGGGTAGCTATATGGGCCCAGTGAGGCTTTGGATAGCGTAGGGTTTCCCTCCCCACAGACAAATAATAAATAATCTACATACATAAATAACTATCACTTTTATTTGAAAAATTTTCCTCGGGGTCTGATTTTTTTTTGGTAGGTGCTTGAGTTGTGAAATAACACGTTTATCGTAAAATACAATTTCTGCAACCACAGATCTTCTTCTAATTCTGGATATTAAACACGCTTGTTGTCTAGGAATTGTTTGATTTCAAAACGCATTAAAACATACCGCCACAGTAAAGTCATCGAATCCTACTCCTACTATAATGGCGCTGGTAATAGTCACTTCATCATTTATTTTTTTTTTTTAAATTGAAACGAAAACTTTTTTTTCCCTCCCCGCATACTTTTTGCACCATCGGCTGCAACTTACACAATTTTATTGAATGGGATATGATTTTTTCCATGAATTCAACAACGGCATTTTCAGTGGATTGTCATCTCTTTACAGTGGATTTTACATTTATTGTCATCTCTTTACAGTGGATTTTATAATACTTTCAACATTTTATAAATGAAACTATGACAGCATTTACTCTGTACCTTACTCTTAACAGTTCCTGAAGAAGGACACTAAAGATGCCCGAAACGTCGATAGACTAAACTTTAAAACTTGAAAAATTATTTTAAATTACAGTAAGAGAAAGTCGTCGTATGAGTGTTTCACACCAGATTTCTTTCTCAAAACATGTATTTCCGGTCTCAAAACTCACTTTCGAAAATCTGGCACCATCACTATATTTTCTCTTAAGCAGCAAAGAGAAAGTTAAGAAATAAATAAAGTAATGGCTAGTTTTTTGAGGCAGGCTTTTACGACTAAGAATCTAACAGGTATTGTGATGTGATCAAGCAGCTAGCAGACATACTATATATTATTACTCATATTAATACATCAAATAAAAATCCATGGCAAAACCGTGAATCGAATCCATTATCACGCAAGTATTCGCTTGGCAGTCCACGCCTTAATCACCATTCACCTAACATGGCGCCTGTTTTCACTGTTATATACACACGAGTATAATGAAACCTTTCCGTGAAAATAATCCGTATAGTTTATGATCAGACACTTTAAAAATTGGAAATCAACGTTTTTGCACAAAACTTGATGCATTCTAAAACATGTAGTAAATCCGAAACCGGAAGCAGTATTAAAGAAAAGAAGTTTATTTTATGACAGTTCCTATCCAGCATTGCAGAACCAACCATCTGTTTTTATTAAACTATTTATAATTGTTATATTGTACAATGACATTTTAAGGACTTTTACAGAAGACGTCAGAGAGAGAGAGAGAGAGCGAGTGAGAGGGGGTAAGATAAATGCACGATAGAATAGCGGTATAACCTGCAGATTTGCCGATCTTGTTGGTATTTTTATTTTAATACTTGTGATTTATAGGAAATATATTCCTTATACATTCGAGAAAACATCCTTTCCCTTGTTTGCTACAAGTTGGAGGCTGGATGGTACGATACGTTGCCTAGGACAACTGTGACAATGGCTGTCTACTAGTAGCGACGATTCACGCTACATAACAATATTCATGTTATGACATATTCGGACTACTATGTGTTGGATATCTGTGACTATCGATTGTTAGTATGACAGATCTTGTGAGTATAATGGATGTGAGAATAAGAAAAAATTAGAGTGATTGGGTTTAAGAAAAATAAACTAGAATAAATGCTGAATGTATAATGAGAGAACGCAAAAACTGCAAGGACTTTATAAGTACAATAGAAGTTTGGTAGCGAGAGATATATAAAGAGACAGACTGGTTGAGAAGGTTGAAGGTTGTTGACTTGTTGTTAACTGGTCGTAAACTGTTGTAAAACTCTTTCCTTGTAGGGCTAGCTCGGCTGAATATATGCCGAGAGAAACACAAAAATGACAATCTAGTTTCTCGCTACCCAGGCCAGACTAGGGTGGGAGACAGTCTAGTTACTCGCTACCCAGGCCAGACTAGGGCGGGAGACTCTATATATTCAGCCGAGTGTAATGACATAGCAATAACAAAAGGAAAGAATAATTTATAACTACTGGCCCCACTGCCGGCCGCTGCCTTTTCAATACAAGGGTATCAAAGACAAGCACCAATAAAACCCTGTCTATTGAACAGAAGCCACCTGGTCTTCGAAAATCACCGATGGGCGACCAAATCTGGCCACTGATCTAAATCACTGGTCACCGACGGTTGTTGACGTCTTAGTGTGAGATGTCTTAGTGTGAGAAAGACAGTGTGTGAGTAAGACTAATATAAACTTCGCCCCACTGGAAGAGGGGATCATTATATCATCATCATTATACCAGTAGCCACATTATTATATCAGTATCATTTTACAGCAGCAGTTATACTTGAGTTCCGAGCGCGTCCCTATACAAGGTTTTACTTATAATTATTTTCATAGTTGTGCATATTAGTTTATTTATTATAATCATTTTAAATTATTTATTTAACTTTTAAAATTATTTATTTACTTTTATCAAATCATATTAATTGTAGTTACCATTAGGCTCATTCAAATTATTGTTAAAATATATTCTATTTTTATAAATTCAGTGTTAGTAATTCAAGCAATAACTCTCTAAACTAACTTCCGCCTAATAAATCCCTCTTCAAGACATCTACCTTCATACCTCAGGAATCACGACAATTGATTCCACTACACGAGCTAGCCCTACAAGTAAAGAGTTTTACAACAGTTTACGACCAGTTAACAAGTCTGCAATCTTCTACTATCTTCTCTTCTCTCATCAGTCTCTCTCTATATTTATCTCTCACTACCTAACTTCTATAGTAAAGTCCTTGCAGTTTGTGTGTTCTCTCATTAAACAGTGTTCAAGATTTATTCTAGTTTTTTTCATCTTAAAATCCTTTCACTCTAAATTCTCTTCTTCTCGCATCCATTATATGAGGCTTTTGTGATGTATGGTATTTTCCCTTCAAATCTAGCTTAAATTTGAAATTCAACAATAATTATTCTTAATTTTAATGAAGGCGAAATCTTGAACAGAATCATCGTAGACTATATTCATCTCTTTCGATCCACATCCATTCCCTGTCTTCAAACTCAATATCAAGGATTCAGTCTTTAAAAAAAAAAATTATTGGAAAAATTACAGTATTAATACGGGACAGTTGAATCATCTATTGCTGGAAAAGGCGAAAAAAGAAAAGTCTAATATATTGAAGTTGTGCATTCCTTTAAGCTATGTATCACCTCCCCCCTAATATTACGTGATAAATGTGTTTGTGTATGTGTATGTGTGTGTGTGTGTGTGTATTCATTTGGTGTATTTTATTGCACGCACTTTTTACTTTCTAAAAAAGGAAAAATAATCAAAACATATATATACAATTTTCACTATAACATAATGTTACTTACAATATACAGAATGGTATTTGTCCTGTATGTGCATTGTATTGTTGGCGACAAAAGATGGAAAACGTAAAAAAAAATGAAAGAGAAAGGAAATATATTTGCACGTGTGAATATAGAAAACTATGTTGCAGTTGGTTTATAACTTTTTATACAGTTATACTGGGAGGGAAATCTTATAATGTCCCAAGGCTAACTCTTTTATTTTATTTTAATAATTTTTTTTTTTTTTTAATATTCAAACTTATCTTAACGGTTATTACAATATATACAAAGTTTATCTATTATTTTGTCCTTGCTTTCATTTTAATTCGCGAATTCTTTGCTAGCGTTTTTTTCTGTTTCTGAATTGTCTTTTTATAAACGTTGTTTTTTCCATCATAATTGAAATAACACGTGCGAGTTCTAATGTATTAACTTTCTCAATTAACAATTAAACAGTTAATTCATACGCTTCTTATAACTGTTGATATTTATTCCCTTTTCATAAAAGAACCCTATACTACTTTTTACTTTCTCTCTTACTCTTAGTAAGAGGAAGTATTGTAATCGTGTCAAATTTTCGATATCGAGTTTTCACCGGAAATATCTGTTTTGAGGTCCCCTGAGTTGTTTAGGTATCACCATGGAATCCGACAGTAGGTTATCTGTCAAAATTCCTCAACCGGAAGTACTACTTTACAAGTTTTTTTTTTTTTAATTTTTTTGCGATTTTCTCAAAAATAGTTCCAACGATTTTCTTGAAACTTGGTATATCAACTACACATACAAAGAGCTACAACTTTTATTTAAAACATTTCTCTGGGAAAATTCATTTAAGGGCACTTTTGTGGGAGGGGTGGGGGTTACGGTTTCCTCTAAAGTGCTATTTCAGTTTATTACACAATTGTATCATCTAAATAATATTAATTAGAATTAAATATGTTGTTGAAATTCCCGTTTTGAAGAAAAAATCGGATGACCGGAAAGTGCGTTTTTACTAGGAAGTATTTTTCAATTTTTTTTTTTATTTTCTCCAGAAAAACATCGACGAATTTCATTAAATTTGATATACTTACTATAAAAATTTGTCAAATCACAATTTTGGCCACTGGAGTAAGAGAAAGTTGTGTGAGTGTATCATACCAAATTTTTTTTGCTTTCTCTTACTCCTAGTAAAAGAGGATTAAAAAATATTGTGTGTGTGTGTGTCTGAACAAAATATCTTAAAAACGAAAAATCTCGGGAAGCTGTTTTGGAGTTGTCTGGAGTTTCTTAATGTTTACTATTACTAGTCAGGCTCTCCTATAATAATATTGACCTCGTAACGACTTCGTAAAGGTAGGAGTTTGTTTTGTTTAGTGAATTTTGAGTCGTGTGAGAGTAAGGGGGAAGAGTAATCTTGTAGTCATTGTTGTGGTGTTGTTGTGTGGTTGGTTCCGCAGACCATGAAAGCATCAGAGACATTTTCCATGATACCCTGCTTTATTCTATGGCTATTCTTGTTTCGGGCGTTCGCCCATCTTCAAGATGCGTTTGTCAGACAGTGTGATAACCCAGACTTGCATAGAGCAAATTCAGTTTACACACTGACTGGTCTTTTTAATTGTATTTTAAAACTAAATTCTTAAATTAGATCAAGAGGGGAAGGTGATGGTAACAGGGTGAGAAAAGGCGTTTTTGGATTGTTAAAGGGGCAAATTTTCCTAACAGTGGAAACAACACGTGGGGGTCTAATTTTTAAACTCTGTTGTTGGAAGGAGATTCATTTTACAATTAACTAATCAAAGTAAATTTAAAATTAAATTAAATAACGATTTAAACTAACATAATTTAATATTAAGCGATTAAAATAATAAAAACAAATAATCATGACCTCAGAATGAAGGAGGCTATCACCGAAAATGTCTCTGATCTTATAGTCATTTTTTTGTAAATCACGTTGTCCTGATTGTGAATCGAGAAGTTCAGTTTTAAATTAAATAACGATTTAAACTAACATAATTTAATATTAAGCGATTAAAATAATAAAAAATTAAAATAACAATTAAAATAATCAAAACAAGTAAACATGACCACAGAATGAAGCAGGCTATCACCGAAAATGTCACTGATCTTATAGTCATTTTTCCTTAAATCACTTTGTCCTGATTGTAAATCGAGAAGTTTAATTTGTTGTCCAAGAGTTATGCTGAGGTACTTTGAGGTTGTTACTCCAAGCGGATCAAAGTATTGTTGTATTTAATTTGTCTGATGTTTGATTGTAGGTCTACGTTTAGTTAACAGTATGACGTTAGCTTTCGTAATGATTTATTTTCATTTTCTACTTAGTGCTATATTTTGTCAGTTTGTTTATTGCAGATACAAGTCTGTTAGTGATAGTGTCAATTTTCCACGATGTTTCGTACTAAACAACGTCATCTGCGTTGATTTGAGTAGGTTTGGGAAGAGGATTAATGCAAGTAATGAATAGGACGGAATCCAGGATAGAATCTTGAGGAACGACTCTGCTGCTATTGGGTAGAAGTTAGGGTATGCCATGTTTGGCTAGACGTATGCCTTTTCTGTTGGCGAGATATGAATTATTCGTCCGTCACATGTTGAAAGTTTTCTAATTCTTTCCACATATCTATTCATGACAAGTCTCACTTTTTATTTAGACTGTCAGCCAGATTTTGTAATTTTCTGAAAAATATGTCATTAGAGTTTAGAATCTAATAAGGTAGGTGTATAGATTTATGCGTACAATCTAGAAGGTATGTGTACAATGTCTGAATGAAAATGAAGATTGTGTCGTCACTAAGACAACAGAAGGTTTTGCTCCTACACTTGATATTTTTCTTCGCTCATTGTTTAAAAATGTTAATAAGGTTTAGAAATCCAATAACTAATTCTCATAAATATTAAATACATACAATTAGAATTTTGTAGTATGTAATTAAGTTTTTTTTTGTTTGTTCTAAACTATTTAATTAAAGCTTTAAATTAAGGTCAGTCAAAAATGACATACCTCCAAAATAAAATTATCAATTTAAAACAATCGCAGTATGATATGATGTAGATCTACTCTTATTTTTTTGTAAACTTTCTCTCTGAAAGGGATGATTTTGATTTACAATTCTTCCGCAAAATAATCACTTATTTCGTTTCTGCCCCTTAATAAAAAAACCTTTAGCGTATCAGCCTATGAAGGGCCAAGGATTGCCAAACAGCGATTTTTTGTTTGTGGCAAGCATGCTGCGATTCTTACTTCTGTCTTATAGTTACCTTAAAGTCAATGAAGTCAAGATGTTTTAAGGATTTCTCATTATCTGATACTGTAATACGTAAAAGTAAGAGAAAAGTAGTAAATAAATAAAAAAAGTAAAATTACGGCGTGAGTTTAATATTAAATTCTAGAAAGATTTTATGCCAAACTACTAGTGGGCGAAGGCATAAAGCAAACTTATTTAATATTGTGTTAATCACATATTAATACAACAAACAAAACTAAGGCCAAAAATTGCGTCAAACTGAATCTTAGTTTATTAATAAAGGTGAATAATGCATTGAAAGAAAAGGATTATGAGGTTCGGTCTTTTTAAAAAATAAGAAATCTTAAATTCTTGCAAACGTTTCGACAAATATATTGTCTTTTACAAGGCATGAAAAAAAAAACAACTATTAAATAATCTTCAAAACATAACAAATTTAAAAACTTATGTATAAATTTATTATGTTTTGAAGATTATTTAATAGTTTTTTTTTATGCTTTGAAAAAAATAATATATTTGTCGAAACGTTGGCAAGAATTTAAGTTTTCTTATTTTTTAAAAAACCGAATCTCACAATCCTTTTCCTTCTTATAAGAACGGTCGAGAAGAACCTTCTATAATGCATTGAAATTTTCTCTTCTGAAAATTTCTAAATATAAGCCCAGGACCACCAGAACCAGAACCGCTCATGAACTGTACTCTCGAAGTCTTGACATTTCTGAGGCTTAGGAATAATCTGTAGAGAAAGCCATTAGACAAACCAGGCGAATATCTCTAGCCCGGAGCTCTTATGAATCCACTTCTAATCTAATCTAATTTAGAATGCGGGGCCTACAAAGAGGATCACGGTTGGGCCTATTGTGCACTACTCAGATACAGCTCTGTATCATAAAAAAACGCAAGGGCTGAGGCGAGTGAAATTTCTGATCCCGCCTTTGGCTCCAGAATCTGGGCGCCAAATTTCAGGAATCGTCTACGAGCGTAATGCATGCACTCTCCAAAAAGGTGAAACGGTCTCTCATCTTTTTAGCCGCATTTCGAGCAAAGTGGGTCATATTAGCAGATACTTCCTTAAAAGGCAATGTCCTATAACTTGGGCAGTAATTCTCCTTAGCTCCACTTTTATCCTGCCAAGGAGGTAGGTTGTGCGAGTCTTTGAGGGTCCCTCTAAGAAAGTTTTAGTGTACCACAATCAGGCAATAGTTTTCGAACATAATGTATGTTTCCGTCTTAGCATTTTTCAGTGGCCCCACAGGCAGTTCTGTATGAGATGCCGCAGAAAGGCTCCGGAACAATGGGCGTTTGTGAGGCGTTCTCCTTTGTCAGCCTGTCGGCCTCTTCGTTACCTTGAATGCCTTTGTGCCCCGGCATCCAGCCTAGTCGATGGCTATTGTGATTTGCTCGAGATTCTAACTGTTCACGGCATGAATCCATTTAGTGTCAGTTGCGTTGAAAGCGGAGTGCGTTCAAATCATGCAAGCATGCGATTCACACTGATTCATATCTTCAGTTAACTTAATGGTCTCAGCAAGAACCGTTGAATGGATGAATAATTTTATTTTAAATTTTGTCACAGTCTATGAAAGTACCTGCAAATTGTGGAATGTACCTGCAAATTTTGTATAGTAATATTTTTCCATTGTTTTTTACTTTCTCTTACTCCTAGTAAGAAGAAGTATTACGATCGTGCCTTGATTTTCGAAATTGAGTTTTCACCGGAAATACATGTTTTGGGGTCCTCTGAATACGAAAAAATGTTTTTAGCGAGTTATCTGTATGTGTGCGAGTCTGAAGTCTGGGTATGTGTGTGTTTAACCAGAATATCTCAAAAACGAAAAGTCATAGGCAGCTCAAACTTGGTATTCCGTTTAGTTACTACCACCGAAAAAAACCCTATGGCGCAACAGCCCATGAAGGGCCAAGGTTTGAATAGAGGGGGCGTGTGGTAAGCAGCTCCCACGCCGTTTAGTTCCGGCCTTCGCTACCTAGGGTGCTACTAACTGTAGCTTTCCACTATTTATCACGATGCTGGGTCAATACCGACTTTGCCTTCACGGGAATCGAACCTTGAATTCTCGCACGAAAGGGGAGTGCGCTAGCCATTAGAGAACGCGTGAGGACACTGCCACTGAATCAGACACGAAAGTTTCGGACAAAATCCAACAGAACTGTGACTTTACAGAATTTTTTTTATTTTTTTCAGTTTTTCGTGATTTTCTCGAAAACAGCGCCAACGATTTTCATTAAACTTCGTGTACTAACAACACACATAAATGTCTTATAACATTTATTTGAAACATTTTCGTGAGAAAAATGATTTTTGGAGGGGCTTTGGGGGAATAGTAGCATTATACTTTATTCTAAAGCACCACTTCTGTATAATAAATGGTTTTTACCACTTTCATATTATCCATACACATTTCAATCATTGATAGAATTCCAAATTTGAAGAAATTTGCTTAACCGGAAGTGTGTCTTTATGGTATAGTTTTTGAGTTATTTGAATTTTTTTCGAAAACGACTGTAACAATTTCCTTTACACTGAGCATGCCAACTTCACAGATAAAAACATACTACTTTAATTTCAAACATTTTTCGAAAAAAAAATTATGAATTTTTGGCGTTTTCATAATTTCAGTTGTAGTTAGTTCAGTGTCTTTATAGCGCTCTACTGGGCCACAATACAATCATCACTTCTCTAACTGCCAAGAATGTTATCTTTCCCCCATCACCTCTATATTTACGTTAAGATAAATACGTAAAAATTTGTGTTTAAAGAAAATCTGTCATTTTATATAATAATTGTATTAAAAGGAGTGGGGAGAAAGTAGTGTGAGTGTTTCACACCAGATTTTTTTTTTCAGCCCAATTTTATTGTTCGGTTTGATTTTTTAAGATATGGCTTCCAGTCATCACGTCATTAATTAATTATAACAATAACGAAAGATAATGAGACATGAGATGAAATAATTCATCACCGGTTTTTCCTTAGTAGCCTGATACAATTTAATCTCTACTTTTCACTCTTTGTTACACAAAATGGAAAAGTTGTTCTATATAAGAACACTTTTCCTTAAGTGAGATAAATGACACGGAGGGAAATGAAAAGATATTTTACTGTCTGCTACAGACAGTCCCATTATGTGTGCCATTATTTTGATAAAGACATTAGTTCCAATTTCACTTATGTACGAGTACTTTGAAATAGTTTGATTATTCTACCAATAACTTCTTTTATTGGAGTAATTGAAAAGTTTGCGAGTGCTATTTTAAATGTAGTTTGTAGATGAATAGATGAATCTCTAAAATGAAACTCTTAAAATATGTTGTTATATTAACTTCTTATCTTAATCCCTCTATTATTTTATCAACTAAAAATGATGACTCACAATACAAAGTTCAACAATTCTTGACCATAAGCAGCATACATATCCCCATCCCTTGTCATCACGCCACCCATATTAGCCATATTTCAAATAATAATAAAAAGAAAAGAAATTCTCTGTTAATAGGAAGAAAATGAAGTCATCGGTTTGGATGCTAGGTTAAACGGTGGGGGTAATGAGGAGAAAATAGAGTCATCGGTTCGGATGCTAAGTTAAGGAGGGGAGGTGAAAAGAAAATGGAGTCATCGGTTTGGATACTAGGTTAAAAGAACGGATAACTGGGCGTGGCTTAGGGGGTCGACGTAATCAATGATTGGTCGTGATGGGCGTAAGTGGTAAGGGGTCTTGGCTTAAGTGCTCATAGAGTTCGATGATCGGTCAGTGCGCGGGGCATAGCAAGGGGTGGGGTAGGTGGGCGTGGCATAAGTGCTCGTCCCGTTCGATCGTAAGTTAAGGAGTTCGGGAGTGGCAGGGCCGAATAACCAAAAGGATCGGGGGTTGGGAGATAAGTTGCCCCGCAAAAAAGTGCGCCAGCTTCGGCAATTTCCCTCTACTATACTCGTGGCCTCTGCAAATCATGTCGCTTTTTCATGCTTCACTTTATCTTTTCTCTGTGATTTATTGATAACCTTACAATGAAATACCGAAAACTGAGCTATCATGTTCCAAAATATGATGGAGTTGAAAAATTCGATATCCTGCACGTTGCAAATCGTTCCCCTTTGGCCATTTTTAATCAACCTGCTTGGAGTAGCCCATAAAATTCATATAATTTACACGTATTGCTTAATCTATATTTATTGATTAAATATAAATTTCAGTTGGTTTCATCTCCATTCTGGATGCTGCTCGTCCAAATGCAGATTTCTGGTTGCACTTCATTGTTGATTCACTATTAAACAAGGTCATGCACTTGTTTAAAATAGAATTGCCAACTTAATATATATTGCTGAAACTGGCGTTACCTCTTAATTCATTGATTTACAGTTTTTAGCGATCGTGTCAGATTTTTGAAAACGGTTTTTCACCGGAAATACATGTGTTAAGGTCCCCGCTTTTTGATAATGAAAATATGGTTTTTATCAGTTTGTGTGTGTGTGTGTGTGTGATAAAATATCTCAAAAAAGAAAAATCGCAGGAAGCTTAAGATCCCATTTAGTGGTCTTCCCATTTAGATAGTACCATCGCTTCTAACCCGAAGGATTCGAACAAAATCCATCTACCAGAAGCGATTTTATTAATTTTATCAGAAACGATTTTCCCAAAAATGGCTCAACGATTTCCTTTGAAATTCATATATCATCTACTCACATCCACTATCACTATTCTTTGGAACATTTCCGGGAAAAAATTATTTTTTGGGGAGTTCCGGAAGAACTGTAGCGTTAAACTTTCCTCTAAAGTACCACTTCAGTACAATGTATGGTTCTTATACCTATATAATATTAATGTACATTAGAAACATTGCTAGAATAGAACATTACAGAATAGGTTTTTTAAGATTTTTTTGGAATTTTCTCGAAAAAGACGAAAACGATTTCCTTTAAACATGGTATGCTAACTGTATAGTTATAAACCTAACACTTTTATTTGTAACATTTTTCTGACAAGATTTGTGTTTAGAAGGTTTTGAGGAATGTGAGACGTTAAAATTTACAAATGTGATTGGTGAATAGTATTGACTTCTCAACAATGTAAACATTCTCTATCTGTCCCAACACCATCTGTTTATTATTAAGTACTTTGTCTAATTTTCAATATCGCTTCTGCAGTGGAAGTAGCGATTGAGAATAATTTTGGAAAATAAAATAGTGAATTTTAAGCTTCAAATAGTGTATTTTAGTGCAGTGAAAAGAGTCAAGTACTATTAAATTAAGGTCAGTGCTACTGAAGAGACAAAGGGACAACAATCCGGTTAGGATAAGACAATGCCACTTGGCCAACTGTTTTGTAGGAGAAAAATCTCCCGCTAGAGCAGAGCATTCTTTAGAGAGTCTAAATTCTGCTTACAAACAGACCAGTCTAAATTGGACATTCAATCAGAACATTTGTATCAGGGATCGGTCTCTTAAATTCAGTGCCAGTTTAAATGTTAACATTTGAGTTTCAATAATTTAGCTGCTACTTATTCGATTTTGTGCATTTAAAAGTTAATTCAAGATTCACAATTAATAATTACCTTGTAAATTTACTAAATTTAATATATAGTTAATTTATTTATTTAAAAGTGGTTCTTATTCTCTATATCTAATAGTTTATCTCTATCTTAAGCATACATACACACAAGCCCTTTACAAAACCGCTCATGCTACAATACTTACAAATATACAACATCACATCACGCCAACTACATTTCACTTCCATCAGTCAAATATCTACTTCAGCGTTCAGCGTTTTCCGGAGGAAATGCTCCTGATCAAAATTTGTTCAAATTAAAATTTTAAGTAAATCTGATTTTCTATTCCTCATAATATAATAAAACAGACATATTAAGAATCGTGATGATATTAATATTGCTGTCAGTAAAAGAATTAATAGGAAAAATGGTACAGAGTACTAGTTGTTCGTTTTTATGGGGAAAGAGAGCTGGAAAAGCAATTAAAAAGAAATAAAAGAATGCCGCAGACTTTAGTAGCCGTAATGCTGGATTTTTGAAGAAGGATTTTAAGATTTATGCTGGAAAAAGGAAAAGTGATGGAAAGCAGGATGATATAAAACAAATGAATATTGAAAGTATTACAAAAGATGAGAGAGAAAGAAGATAGCTGATTTGGTTCGTTCAGTCAGGTTAATAGTATGAAAGAAATCAGAGAGACATGTGTAGTGGTCTTAGTGAACCACTAAACCCCCACCACTCATCCACTCTAGCGGAGAGAAACAGCCCCTCTCGCACAGAGAGGAGAGGCTCGGCGAGTGTATATATATACGAGAGAGACAGTCAGAGTCATTCTGTTCAATTCAGGCTTACACGTCAGACATCATTCTGTTAATTCACACTCCGTACATATCGTTTAGCACGTCAGGAGAGAAACAGCCCCTCTCGCACAGAGAGGAGAGGCTCGGCGAGTATACATATATACGAGGGAGACAGTCAGAGAGTCATTCTGTTCGACTCAGTCTTACACGACAGACATCATTCTGTTAATTCACACTCCGTACACACGTCAGTCTGTCAATTCAGTTAGGTTCTAAACTTTAAAGTGTAAAGTCTTTGGTATACAGTCATATACATATATACATCAATTATATATCTTAAACCAAATCTTAAGGTGTTTATCTTTCATCATCAACAACCAACATCTCCTCACAACACCCTTACACATGGATAGAGCTGCAATGGCGGCACGTGGATATCTGCCAGGACAGAATGGAATGGGAAATGCCCGATGGGAGGGCGACGACCGTAGTTAATGCTTTTCAACAGTCAAACTCCTTAAGCAGAGTTTTATTCATTTCGAACTGCAGTTTTACAGCTGATCCAATGAATCTGAGGAGTTTTAGGCTGAACTGAAATAACTTTCGTGTTCATGTAACTGAATCAAAATCTTCAGTTCTTTTTTTTTTTTTTTTGCTATAACTCAACAAATTTAAGAATAATAATGAATGACCAAAAATTCGTGAATGCTCTAACCTAGACAGATCCTAGTGTAACTGGAAAACTAATAACGATCAAATAACCTAAACAGTTGTTTTGATTTACTGAATTGTGTCGTGTCTGTTTTGTATATACACGCAATGATATTTCGAAACGACTTAAATGTGCGTGATGGTTATAATATACTGATAAAGAATAATAGCATGCTTTAAAAAACTAGCTGCCTTTGTTGTTGATGATTATGTTTTTTAATAGCCATCAGTTTTGTATTTTATTTTTGTTAACTGTTCATTTTTGATTAGTTGATAAATTTACGATCTATATAACATTGTAGTTAATGATATTAAAATTCGTAATAATAAAATTATAGTACTCGACTTCTAACCAGAAGTAGAATCTTTACAAAACAATGGGTAAATCTTTTTCAAATGGTTCAACCTTCAAAAAAATAAGCCTATCCCATATCTTACATGCAATTTTACTGTTACGAAATGCATCTTACCTCGACCCATCAATTTTAATATTATGCTTATCTCTCGTAATAATCTGTTACCGCCTCTCTCACTCTGTTCATGCTATGCAGTCAGTGCATATTTTTTTTTCATCATCAATCTGATATAATAATAAAATTATTGGATGGCATATTGTTTGTCTTTTTTAATCTTTTTGTTTTTAGATTAAAAAAGAATTTTTTATTTTTTGTTTATTTGTATGCAAACATTCGCAAAAAAAAAAAAAATTACAGTCTTCAATTCATTTTTATAATAAAAAATATTATTCAAATGTTTATTCCACAACTGAAGCAAACTAAGACCTGCCTGGTCGGTTATAAAGAATTGAAGCGTGCATCAGTCTAAGTAAAAATAGTACAGGTTTTCCCATGGGGCATTGTAGGTAGACTCAGTGGTCATCTGAAGAAGTTAGGCTTTGAACACGATAGCACCTGCACATTCTGTGGAAAGATGGAAGAGACTCCAATACATCTCCTAACGGATTACGATACTATTATCCAGAGAAAATTTGGAATCTGATATTTAATCCGTCGTAGAATGCACATTCCTTTTGTTCCTGACCGGTTTCGGATTTTCATCCATCGTTAGAGCAAATCCACCAAGTTCGTGTAGAGAATTCAGTTCAACTCAATATTTATGTTAAACTCACACTTGTAGGATTGATTTTCATCCATCGTCAGAGCAAATTCACCAAGTTCGTGTAACGAATTCACTTCATCGCAATATTTGTTTTAAACTCACACTTGTTGGTTGTATATGTGTGCGGGAGATTATAAGGTTATTACTATATGTGTGTGTTCAATGACAAAATGAAATTATTATAAATTATGATTAGACATTAGAAAATAGTGTATAATAAATAGCATATTTTGAAGAATACTTTAAACCTAATTTTTAATAGTGATGTTAAGTATGTTCAGTGTTTTATCAAGTCATTTTCATTAGAGGGGCGGTAAGAAATTTCAGGAGTAGGTATACTGCACTGATAAAGTTTGAAGAAAGGCAATGTAAAGTTTATGAGTGAAAACCTTGTTCAAATAATAAATGAATGCGAAATCTAAGCAAGGTTAATATACAAGAAAATATGTAGGTAAATTGATTTGTAAGAAGGTTGGGGTATCAAACGTCAAATTGGAGATAATATTGAAATGAATACTAGAGGAAATCAAATTATTCGTTTTTATTAATCATGCTAATTTTAATGATATAATTTATGTTTAAATTAAATTAAGAATATGTTGGGCGAGATGTCGTGGTGGCATTTGTTAAGGTATTTTTTAATAGGGCGCGATAGGTAATTTCAAAAGTATGTCATGCAAATAATCTGTCGATTTTTAATCGGGGGAAGAGAAGAATTTTGTTGCACAGGCTAGAATTTAATAAGAGAATACATCCATATATTCAAAATTTGGAATCCTGGGTAGATACCAGAACAGAGGAACCTCCCTTCCCAGATCCTGAGATTCCTCAGAGATCTTAATCAGAAAGGGATGCTGTAGCAACTGGCTCTTTTGGTCGCACTGCACAATACCCTCCACCCAAAATAAACTTACTTTATAAATCATTATTCCTAAGAATTAACATTTCATAATTCTTGCAGAATAATAGAATATATTGCTGTTAATTTCTTTCATTTTAGATGCGCTGTAGTTTTTTTTATATATACAAGAATGTACAGCGGAACACATTCTACCCGGAAGATAAATAGTTAAATTTATACAATTATTTTAATTATGAAAACACAGTTTAATATTTCTCTAGTTTTTAATTGCCTATTCAAAAATTGACACAATATATATTGTTTAAATGTAATTATAAATCATTTCAATGAACATTGATAATAATTAAAATTATGAATGTTAATTGAAATTGCTCGATAAATCTTTATAATTTGCAATCAATATCCAAGACATTTAAAAATAATCCAAATAAAAACCTAAATGAATACTTATAATAATAAAAAACATAAAAAATTGTCACACCACATCCTGTTCAATCGTATTGTTTTCTAACTCAATGGAAAATTATACAAAGGACATCTTACATTCCTAGATTGATTGATTTCCCTTTAGGGCAAATATACTATATTGTATTTCTCCATATTATTCTATTGTGAATTTTTTTCGTCTTGATTATTGTCCATTAT
>JAAEAF010007844.1:65568-81202 GCA_011037195.1 Triatoma infestans
CAGAATCTGCATGTGCCATCATCTTCTAGGCCCACCTTCCTCATGAGTCCTTTGATCTTATTTTTACTCAGACTGATATAGGCCTGGTTGTAACCTCCCAGACAGACCTTGGCCTGCCTCAGTCCCGGGAGAGTGTTCCAGAGACAAGCTCTTTTCGTTCCTCTTTCTTGATAAGAATACCTGTCGGACTCCACAAAAGGGCTCAGGCCCCAAGAGAGGAGGTGTATGCAGCGCTTTCTTCATTCGGCGGCCACCTCATAACCTTCCACGCCGACATGTCCCGGCACCCAGAATAGGGTAACTTCCTTCTTTGGCCTAGGTCATTGAGCTTACTTAGGTATTACCAAACCATTTTAAAACTCCTAACACATGAGCTCACTGCTTTAATGGCAGCCTGACTGTCGGGTAGGATAACTATCTCCTGATTCTAATATCCCCTATCGAGGTTAAACTAAACGCACCTTCAATAGCGTGAATTTCCGCCTGGAAGATGCTGTTCTTTGGTTCTAGGACCAAACACTCCTGTCCCGGTTCCCTCCAGGTTCTTAGTCCCATCTGTATACCACTTAGCGGTATGCTTACCAATACTGGGCAGGGCGGATCCCTCCATCCATTCCCTTTTCCTACTTAGCTTCGGAGAAAAATTCCTAACGAAGCTATATTTCATAGTCATACTGTGAGGGAGGTTCCAGGGGAAGGAAGCCGGCAGGAGGAAATATCCATTCCTTGGAGCGTAGGCCCTTTCCCCCCCGCGTCCTTTTTAGAGATTCTGAAGAGGGCTCCCTTCACCACCTTTTCCAACATCAGGTGGAGCGGTATGACATTGAGAATGACCTCAATCCCGGCCGTTGGACACGTCCTCAACATCCATAATCGTCGTGCATATGCACACAAGGAACTGTATTTTGTCAAGAGTTTTCTTGACCTTCTCAATCCTTTACAGTGCCTTATTACATGCCTTTGATTCCTTCTCCTGATTTCTTCCTGGAACATAACTTTGATTAATGTAAGAATTTTTTGGTAAATTATGTATCCTAGTAACTCACTGTTATATTTTATCAATCTTCTGTTGATAAAATATCCGTTAAGTCAGCAATATGTAAATATATCACTAAAAAAATTAGTAAATACTAAACAAATGTAATTTACATTTTTACTGCAATACATTACAGTTACAAATGAAATATTCTTACGCCTTTCTCTTACTGTAATTTACATATCTTCAAACTTATAATTGCTACTAGACGATTATTTTCCTAAAAAAATATAACCTCAACTCTTCCCCGAAATCCCCTTCTTAAATGAATTTTCTCATGGAAAAGTTTGAACCAAAAATGATGATAGATCTCCGTATGCAATAGTTACTATGTCAAGATTAATGAAACCTTTTGTCTTTATAAAGATAATCGCAGAAAACTTGAAAAAAATACTGTTCAGTAAAGTCACACTTTCGGGAGCCACTGACTCTTGGAGGGGTGGTCAGAGCCGGTATTGGCAACCCCGGCACCTATATGAATGTGAGAGTGATTGCCGTGTAAATATTGTACAGAATTTTAGCATAGCATTAAAGGGGCGGGAAGAATATCCAGCATTCCAAGCCACCTGTATAAGTAGATTACTTGTTTACTTTTTCTTACTCCTAGTAAGAGGAAGTATTGTTATCGTGTCAAATTTTCGATGTTGAGTTTTCAACGGAAATATCCGTTTTGAGGTACCCTGAGTCCAAAAAAGTGGTTTTTAACAAATGGTCTGTATGTATGTGAACAGCATAGTTTAAAAATGAAAAATCGTAGAAAGTTCAAACTTGATATTCCGTTTAGTTATTACCATGGGATCTGACATTGGCTCATCTGTCAAAATTCCTCAACCGGAAGTACCACTTAACTAGTTTTTTTTATTTTTACGTTTTTGCGATTTTCTCAAAAATGGCTCCAACGATCTTCTTCAAACTTGGTATATCAATTACACATACTAACAGCTACAACTTTTATTTGAAACTATTCTCCGGAAAAATTCATTTAAGGGCACTTCTGGGGGAAGGGGTCGGGTTAGATTTTCATCTTAACTGCTATTTCAGTTTATTAGACAATTCTGTCATCTAAATAATGTTAATTAGAATTAAATATGTTGTTGAAATTCCGAATTTGTAAAAATAATCGGATAACCGGAAGTGCGTTTGTTTTAACACTTTACTAAATGATTTTTTTTCACTTTTTCGCGATTTTCTCAAAAATGGTTCCGACGATTTTCTTGATACTTCGTATGTAAACTAAACATGCATCTAGATCTTTTATTTAAAACATTTCTCTGGAAAAATTCATTTAGGGGCACTTTTAGGGGAGGGGTGGAGTTACAGCTTCCTCTAAAGTGGTATCCTGTTGATTATACAATTCTATCATCCAAACAATAATAATAATTAGAAAGAAATGGATGGCTTTTACTGAACAGTTTTTTTCAGTTTTCGACGAATTTCGTTATATTTGGTACAGAAACTATAACCTTTGTCAATTACAATTTTGAGAACAGGACTAAGTGAAAGTTGTTTGAGTGTTTACACCAGATTTTATATATTAGAATGGTGTATTTATGGGAAGAACGTATTTATTGATGTGGTAGTAGTTGTGATGTGATTTAGTAGGAGTGTATTAAGCATCATTGTTTGTAACGTTTTTATAAATAGCTGAACATTGCTATGGACATTGAAAGAGTAAATAGAAGAATTTCCATATGCAGAATGTAGGCCCAACACATAGTACAGCCACCAATGTAAGGGTGTTGTGAGGAGATGCTGGGTTGTTTGATTTGATGAATGATAAACACCTTAAGATGGTTAAGATATGTAATTGATATAAATATATATGACTGACTGCCAAGGACTTTACACTATAGAGTTAAGAACTACTGAACTGAACTGACAGACTGACGTGGCTAAATGATATATACGGAGTGATGAGAGTTATAATAACGGAGTGATATCTGATGTGTGAATCAACTGAATTCTATCTGAATGATCTCTGATTGCCTATCTCTCATATATATATATATATATACACACACTGGCCGAGCCTCTCCTCTCTTTGCGAGAGGGGCTGTTTCTCTCCGCTAGAGTGGATGAGTGGTGGGGGTTCACTACCCCTACAACGCCATAAAATTTAATAAAAAAAAAAATTCGCACTTGGCAACCGATTTTCTTCCACGGTTAGGTAGATTAGGTAGATAAAATAATATAAATATGAGGTAAATAATATAAATATTAGGTAGATTAAAGAATCATCGTTAAACTAAAATAGTACTTTAGTGGAAAGCCTAACCCCCATCTTTCCTCCAAAAAACCTATCTCAATGAATTTTTCTTCCAGAATCAATCCAAGTCTCATCTCTTCCAGAATCAATCCAAGTCAATTCCCCTGGAAATATATTTCAAATAAAAGTAATACGTCTATAGTTGGAAAGTAAATTTCAACAAAATTGTTGGAAACATTTTAGAAAATAAAAAATGGGAATCAGAAAAAATGGGAATCAATTAGCTCGCATTTCCGGTTGATGAAATTCCGGAGATTTTATAAACATAGTCATATGTACGTACAAACCAATCGCTAAAAACATTTATTTTTATTGTTCAGAACCTGTAATTTCCGATTAAGACGCAAATGTTGAAATTTCACACACCATAAATTAGTACAAATTGATTAATGTAATTTTTTTTCTATTTCCATAAATATCGGATTGATATGGATTATGTGATTTTCAGATAATGTAGTTGCGCAGACAAGTTTATTTAAAAGTTGCAGCGTGATTTATGTTTGAATGAAAAAGTGGCCCGCATCTCAAACCAGTTTGATACCCTGCACTAAGTCTAATTAGCAAAGTAATTTGTTTATTATTTCAAAAGAATACGACAAAACTAACCATCAGGTAACAAGGGAGGCGGGTGGTGCAGTCAAAAAAACATGATAACATTGTTATAAAACTTTGTTACTCATATTAATATACCATGTAAATCCAAGGCTAGCAGCTGGAATCAGGCGTTACGCCTTAGCTAAGCAGTCACGCCTTTAACCGCTTTTCCACCATGGTGCCCATTTGGCAATCTATTTAACTTGATTTAAAGATATTTTACCTTGTTGAGTGACACTGCAAAAGCTAAAAGTTGCTAAAGCATCATTGTTTTCTGTCTGTTTTTTTTTTTTATGATTATTATTATTATATTAATTTTCTTTTATTATATCCGAGAATATGGCTGATAATCTAATCTAACCATTTTGCTACGGGTAAAAAGAAAAAAGAAATCTATAAAGTAACAAGTCTGCAAGTTCTATTGTTCACATAGAATAATAGTCGCCTGAAAATGTAAGATTTTGTAAGTTTAAGAGAATGCTGCGTTATGTGCGTGTGAATAAAATATCCAAAAAACGAAAAAAATTGCAGACAGCATCCATCAGAGACATTATCCATGATAGCCTGCCTCTTTTTGTGGTCATCGACCGGTTTCGGGCGTTCGCCAATCATCAAGATTATTTGTCAAACAGTGGAATAACCATAGACTTGCACAGGCAGGACAATTAAACTCAGTTGTGTATCAAACTATATTTGCTCTGTGCAAGTCATTTATTACACTGTTTTAGACAAACAAAAAATTCCGTGATGGCGAACGCGCCCGGAGAAAAACAAAAAAAAAAACCCGGGGTCGGATGACCACAAAAGATGCAGGCTATCATGGAATATGTCTATGATGCTTTCCAGCTCTGTGGAACCGACCACAACAAATTGTAGATAGTGTAGTGGAATCAATTGTCGTGATTCCTGAGGTATGAAGTTAGATGTCTTGAAGAGGGATTTATTAGGCGGAAGTTAGTTTAGAGAGTTATTGCTGAATTACTAACACTGAATTTATAAAAATAGAATATATTTTAACAATGATTTGAATGAGCCTAATGGTAACTTCAATTAATATGATTTGATAAAAGTAAATAAATAATTTTAAGAGTTAAATAACAAATAATTTAAAATGATTATAATAAATAAACTAATATGCACAACTATGAAAATAATTATAAGTTTAAACCTTGTATAGGGACGCGCTCGGAACTCAAGTATAACTGCTACTGTAAAATGATACTGATATAATGATGTGGCTACTCGTATAATGATGAATGATATAATGATGATGATATAATGATCCCCTCTTCCAGTGGGGCGAAGTTTATATTAGTCTTACTCACACACTGTCAAGTGTGTAAGTAAGTTCTCACACTAAGACATCTCTAGTAGCGTGCGACCTTGGTTAGGTCGGCGACCAGTGATTCAGGTCAGTAGGTCAGTGGCCAGATTTGGTCGCCCATCGGCGACTTTCAAAGACCACGTGGCTTTTGTTCAATAGACAGGGCTTTATCGGTGCTTATCTTTGATACCTTTTATTGAAAAGGCAGCGACCGGCTGTGGGGCCATTAGTTATAAATTATTCTTTCCTTTTGTTATATTTTGTGAAGGCTTTGACATTGCTATGTCATTACAATAGCTGAAACTTAGCATTTCGTTTAGTAGTATCAAGCGACATGCAAAATTTTGGGCAAAATCCATTAACCGAAACTGTGACTTTACTGAATGACTTCACTGAATTTAATTTTTCGCTTCTTTTTAATAGCTTCTTTTTTTAAAAAACTTTGTATACTATCTACTCATATAAATTACCTATCAGTTTTTACTTGAAACTTTTTCCTGGGATTGATTTTTGAAATGTCTTTAGCGTACCATTTGAATGCAATACATGGATCAACTATCACCTAGTGGATCTACTATGTAATTTAGAAATATTGCTGGAATTACCAGTAAATTCGAAGAAAATCGCTGAACTAGAAGTTGCATCTTTACAAGAATATCGTGTTAAACTGCACAGATATAAATTATCACGTTTATCTGTAATATCCCCCCCCCCCGAAATTGAATTTTAAGTAATTCTGTGGATTTCCTGGTGGTAAATTTTATAGGGTTGGGTCAGTGTTATTGGTACTCTTTTCTAGGCTACAATGTAATCACTATCTGCCTGGGTGGGCTTCTTGTCCACCTACCACCTCTATATTTATTTTGGAGAACAGGTGAGTAAAATCTAAAATTTAAGACATATGTCATTTTCTATATAAGTTGTTTTTTTTTTAGCGGGGGGGCCCAACGCACTGCGACCTCAATCAGGTCTGTTGTGCTATGCCCCCTGGGTGCCACAGGCCTTCCCATAGCACCCGAACGGATGCCCAGTTGAACATCCGTTCTACAATACCTCCTTCTGCAATACATCAGGTTAAGATCCCTGAGGAATCCTAATACCCTGACGGACTCTAGAGAGGGTATGTCCCCCTCCTCCACCTGGTAGCTGCCCAGGTTCCTGAACCTTCTCTGAGTGGCAGCTCGCAGTCTGTTAGGAGATGTATTGGAGTTTCCTCCAACTCCCCACAGAATCTGCATGAGCTGTCACTTTCCAAGCCCAGCTTCGCCAGGTGTCCTCTAAGTCGGCAATGCCCCGTGAGGAAACCCGTAAGTACGCGGAGCTTGTTCTTACTCAATCCAATGCAGGCCTCCGACCTCCGTTGGTTATAATTTCCCAAGCAGATCTTGGCCTGCCGCAAACCGGGGAGGGAGTACCAGAGTTGAGATCTCTTTGCCTCCTCCTCCTTCCTAAGTTCCTCCAACAGAAACTGGTCGCTAACCCCACAAAAAGGTTCCTGCCCCAGAAGTGGGGTCGTAGCGCCTGTCTTGGCCAGAGCGTCGGCCATCTCATTCCCTTCAATGCCAACACCCACCAAAGTGCAACTTTGTTCCTGCTGCCCAGATCGTTAAGTTTATCTAGGCATTCCCAAACCATTTTAGAGTTAATAACTGGTGCACCCAAAGCTCCAATGGCTGCTTGACTATCGGAAAGGATAACAATCTCCTGGTTCCTATATCCCCTATCGAGGTTGAATTGTACACATCTTCCGATAGCGTATATCTCCGCCTGGAAGATGCTGGGAAATTTACCCATGGGTTCCGAGTGCTTGATCCTTGGACCAGCCACCCACGTCCCAGACCCCTCGAGGGTCTTCGACCCATCAGTATACCATTTAATGGCATGGTCCCTTGATGCCCAACAGAGCGGATCCCTCGCTCGACTCGCTTTTGGTGCCTAGCCTCGACGAAAAATTTTTAGTGAAGCTGTACTTCTTAACCATACCATCCCTAGGGAGGTGCCAGATGAGGGAGCCCAAAGGTGAGAATACCAACTCTCTAACCCCCAGCCATCCCTCCCCTCCTGCACCACCCCTAGAGATCCTAAAAAGGGCCCCCTTCGCCGCCCTTTCCACCACTAGGTGCAAAGGTGACAGATTGAGGATAACCTCCATCCCGGCGGTGGGGCAAGTCCTCATAGCCCCCGTCATGCATAAGCATGCGAGCCGCTGTACCTTGTCAAGAGTTCTCCTGACCGATACTTCTTTGGTCTTCCTAAACCAAGCCACCGCGCCATAGGTGATAACTGGTCTCAACATATATAATTTTAGTAACAGCAGTTAGAAAAAATGGTGGGTGTAGTTAGTTCAATTCCCCCGACGGTATATTAAAGGAACACGTTAAAGATGAACCGCTATATAAATAAATCACTGCCGCATAAGTAGCTTTTTATTTTCAATTAAAAATCTACATATTTCATAAAGATAATTTAGCATAAAGTTACTGCGAGGGTCATTCAATAAGTGACAAGACAAATCGCTATAGCTCAGAAACGGTTTGTTTAATCAATACAATAGTTTCAGTGCGTCAAGTTGGCATACTTGTACTTGGTTTCTCATCAGCTGTTCGAGAGTATTAATTGGTAAGCATAACATCAAAGT
This sequence comes from Triatoma infestans, assembly GCA_011037195.1. Taxonomy (NCBI): domain Eukaryota; kingdom Metazoa; phylum Arthropoda; class Insecta; order Hemiptera; family Reduviidae; genus Triatoma; species Triatoma infestans. The sequence goes on from JAAEAF010007844.1 coordinate 73,427, forward strand.
ATTCAGTTAACAATGGCCAGTCCGCACGAACATTGCATCTCGAAAGAACAACGCTTAGTGATTAGATTTTTAGTTGCAGAGGGTATCAAAGGTAATGAAATCCACAAAAGAATGTTGAAAGTGTACGGAAATAATTGTTTGAACCGTTGAACGTTTACTAATGGGTAGAACAGTTTAAAAGTGGTCGTGTAGGTGTCTGTGGCGAGCAGCGAAGTGGTCGACCGGTTGAAGTGGCAATTTCCTCCCTCGAATCTCGCATTAACGCGCTAATTCAGGACAGAAACAGGCGTATTACTGTTGAACTGATAGCTGAAGTAGTGCACGCGAATGTTGGAACTGTCCATAATATTATGCAGAATAAGCTGCAGTACAAAATACTTGTGCGAGATGGGTTCCAAGACAGCTTATGGACGCCCACAAAGAAATCAGGTTTCAAATCAGTCATAGTGGGGTCAGAGATCCTTCCACATCCCCACTAGAGCCCTGACCTCACCTCATTGGCCCCCTTAAAGAGGCTCTTACGTGGGAAACATTTTCAATCCAGCGATGAAGTTAAAAATCAGGGGCAAAAGTGGCTTCGAAATCAACCCAAAGAATTTTATGCCATAGGCCTTCACAAATTAGAAGAACGATGGGATACTGGAGAACCAAGTGTTGCTGGGGACTATGTTGATAAGTACCCAAAGTTTTGTATTGATCAAATAAATCGTTTATGAGCTACAACGACTTGTCTCATTACTTATTGAATGACCTTTTCTTTGATCGGAGAGCTAAATTCTTTATGGCAGCCATCCTCCAACTACTAGTGAGTGATCATCTCTAGTCTATTTTTACTTTCTCTAAATCCTAGTAAGAGGAAGTATTGTTATCGTCAAATTTTCGATATCGAGTTTTCACCGGAAATATCCGTTTTGAGGTCCTCTGAGTCCAAAAAAGTGGTTTTTAGCAAATGGTGTGTGTGTATATATGTGAACAGCATAGCTCAAAAACGAAAAACCGTAGAAAGTGGAAACTTGATATTACGTTTAGATATCACCATGGGATCTGACGGTGTGTTATCTGTCAAGAATTCCTCAACCGGAGTACCGACTTTACTAGTTTTTTTTTTTTTTTTACGTTTTTGCGGATTTCTCAAAAATGACACCCGACGAATTTTCTTTAAACTTGGTGTTGCAACTACAGAAAGAACATACAAAGAGCTAAAACTTTTATTTGAAACATTTCTAACATTTCTCCGGGAAAATTTCCTTTAAGGGCACTTCTGGGTGAGGGGTGGGGTTTAGGTTTTCATCTTAACTGCTATTTTCGTTTATTAGACAATTCTGTCATCTAAATAATATTAATTAAAATTAAAGATGTTGTTGAAATTCCGAGTTTGAAAAAATCGGATAACCGGAAGTGTGTTTGTTTTAACACTTTACTAAAATGATTTTTCACTTTTTCCCGATTTTCTCAAAAATGGCTCCGTCGATTTTCTCGAAACTTCATATATAAACTAAACATGCAAAGATTTACATCTTTTATTGAAAACATTTCTCTGGGAAATTTCATTTAAGGGTACTTTTAGGGGAGGATGGGGTTACAGCTTCCTCTAAAGGGGTATCATAGTTGATTATATAATTCTATTATCCAAACAAAATTAATTAGAAATAAATAGATGGCCAAAATTTCGAGTTTCAAAGAAATTAGTAAACTGGAGATGCGCATTTCCTGAAAAGTTCTGTCAGTTTTGACGAATTTCATTATATTTGGTACACAAACTATATGATTTGTCAATTATAATTTTGAGAACAGGAGTAAGAGAAAGTTGTGTGAGGTTTTACACCAGATTTTCCTACTTAAAACGAACAATTGACACATTTATCAGAAAACTTGAGTGATTTTAAAGGAATATTCGTATATATGTTGATATCAGTGATAATAATTCTGTAAGTAATAATGCAGTAAATAGGGAAATAAATATAAGAATACTGAATATGAGTACCGTTGCACACGAAAAAAGAGGGACATGTCTTGCTTATTCACGTGTTTTGTTTATTAATGAATGACTGTCTCTCTCTGTTTCTCTACTACTCTAAACCAGAAATAAAAGAAAAGGTTATTAACCCTCTCGTTTTATTTGAGAAAATATATTTATTTGTATGTGTAGATTTTATATATTATTGAATGAAATAGTTTTAATACTTTATTTTCTTATTCAATGCAAACTTTTCTTGTCTGACATTTTTATTATGTTTGTTTTTGTTTTTTTTTTTAATTTGTATGTGGAAAACGTGCCTTTTCTTTGTTTTATTCTTTGCTTTGTAAGCTTTAATTATTTATTTAATATATTGCCAAAAATGGGACAATTTATTGTTTAGTTAATTTAACAATTATTATTAACTTATGTTAATTAAAGATTAACAATGCGTTCGAACACAAATTTTTGCAATTTTTTTTTATTTAGTCTCTTTGTCCCCGGATTAAGAAAGTTCGGGGTAGCTGTTCAATAACCTATTTTGAATCTATCGAGAATGGCTGACGATAAATGAAAGGAAGCAACGAAGTATCTGGAGAAATATCAGTGTAGGTCTTATTGTGAAGGCTGAAGATAACTGAGTCGTCTTCTAGAATCTGGACAATGTTGAAAGGGTTTTCTTAAGTGGTATTGTTGACTCAGAAGGCACTGGAAGAAATAACATTCGCTGGTACTGAAAAGGAGAAAATAGAAGACTCCATTATACCTACTGATGGACTGCAACGCCATCATTCAGAAAAGATTCGAAGCCTATCACCAGTTGGAATGCTTAGAAACTTCCCAGCTACTAGAAGTTCATTAAGAATTAAACTTTTAGGGAGGGGGGTTTTATAAGTTGAGAGGTCTTAACCCGACCTATACCAACCAGGAAGGGCTATAGGCTTAATAGACCTCTTGCTTTGGTTGTTAAACAAGTACTAATTTCCTTGGAATCATACTTGACTCATGTATATCATGGAAAAATCATATTAGTGAATTAAATAGTAAACTATCAAAAGTTATCTACCTGTTGCGTAGCCTAAAAGACGAATTACGGGCTGAGACGTTAAGAACTGCGTACTTTGGTTTATTCCACTCCAAACTGTCCTATGGGATTGTACTATGGGGCGGAGCGCCTGACGCTGTAACCACATTCAGACTGCAAAAGAAGGCAATTAGAATTATTTAAAGAAAGCAACCAAGAGATAGTTGTAGAAAATTGTTCCAGACTCATAAAATAATGACACTGACCTCATTGAATATTTTTAAGTGTCCGGTCAATCTAAAAGGAAAGAAAAATATGGAATGTAGAGGAGATAAACACTCTTACAATATCAGAAATAGAAATAATTTACACTTACCAGTGAGAAGATTGGCGAAGTCGGAGTTAGCTCCAAGTGCGATGAGTGTAAGATTATTTAACAAACTGCCGAGCGAAATAATGGGTCTGAAGATTGAACCATTTAAGAAAACTTTAAAACATTTCTTTAAGAAAAACAGTTTTTATAAAATAAATGAGTTTCTGGAAGAGAAGTGGGCGCTGGGACACTTCAGGATAGACTAAATACAGTGTTGGATAGTGTTTATTTTCTAGTGAGAACAAAGTGCAAACATCAGAGCAAGGACTATTTGAACTAGCAAACTTATTGTTTATTGTATAGTTTTGACGTACCTTATGTTACTTGTTATGTAATTTATTTAGGTAAAATAAAAATAATTATAAAATAAGTTCACCAGAAGTTAAGGGATGGCACAGCAATAGCCCGCACTCCCCGCCCGCACTCCCCCTTATCGACCAGATCGATGAAATAAGTGGGGAAGTGATGGGAAGAATCAACCACCAATGGTTCTACCCCGCTCTGTCAGGCAAAGTGTCGTGTGTAGACGCCAATTAAGGTATTGATGCCATCCCAGCTCGAGTGGCAAAAGAAGAGAAGATACTTAAAGTATGTGGGGCGCTAATGGCCATAAGTCGTCAAGGCGCCAAAGTAAAAGACCTCTTTTGGTTTCTGAAGTTGGAATTCCTTTAAAAGGAATAGAACAATACTCTTATCAAAACAATAGCACTGTATAAAGTGTTCTAAATCCACCCTATCCACCGTATAGGGGGATATATCCTTGCAGCGTCAGTAGTAAAACTACAATCCCATTTTTCGTTTTTATCTTCTATCTCCCGTTTTGGAGTTTAAAATTATCTTATTTCTAATCTCCGCTTTGTGGTATGTGTATTTTTTTTTTTTTTACCCGAACAATTAGAAGTCATTAATCAGGACAGACAGACAAATATTCTATAAAAAAATTATATTATTTTATACTTAATAATCAGTTATTAGATATTACGTAAAGCAATTATTTGTTTGTTTATTTGTTTTTTGGTTTTGTCTGTTTGACTTTAACCAGTTATTTTGATTTTGAGGGCTGGAAAAAACCAACATGTTGACATTTTTAACTACCCTTGGCTTCTAATTGCCTGCAACTGCCAGTATGTTGGTGGAAAAAAACAGCCCTATCTTTTCAAATTGTCATGTCTCTTGTAGTCTTCCACTAGGCTTCTGCAACCTCTTCCCCTTCTTCATTCTCAATCCTTGCAGAGATAAGGGTATTTTGAGCGATGCGGCTCTTATCTTTAATCTTTAGACATGTCATATCTGAAACAATTTTATGGTTAATGCCTTTCAATATTATGTTGTTTTGGTGTCTAGTAAAAGTGAAATGAGCACAGAACTACAATGTACTGAAAGATAATTCCTAATCCGACTTATATTTTTATTTTATTCCCTTTGATGAACTTGTATATGCAAACAAGCGCTTCCTTTTCCATTAGTGCCAATATGCTCTTTGCGCTACAAGGAAATCGTACATACTTGGACAGTTCGGTTACAAACGTTTCTCTTTTTTTACTATACATTTTACTACTAAAGAGTAAATGATTGATGTCGCCATCCTCTCCGTTACCGCAATCGCATTTGGGACTATTTACAATGCGTATTTTATAAAGATGTGGCTTGGTGAGATTATGGTTAAACCTCAATCGCATTATCGTGGTATAGAATTGCCTTTCCCCCTCCAACTCTTCCAACCAAGGTCTACTAGGGATTCGAGGCTGTATGTCTGAATAATATTTGCCTCTATATTCTTTTCCATATTGATCCTGCCATAATTCTAAATACTTACTTTTCAGAGCATTGTTAATATCTCTCAGACTAGCTATCGGAATGTCTTCACCCGACTTAATAGCATCTTTTGCCAGGATATCGACATATTCATTACCTTGGATCCCGGCATGCCCTTTGATCCACACTATATGTATCCTTCCTGCAGCATTCTCCAACCTATTCGCTACTTCTACGAGTATCGGGTCTATTACATCACCTGGACATTTTATCTTCTGAAGTGTACTTCTTGAGTCACTGAAAACTACCACAGTGTTGTCCCTCTTCTGGCTTACCTTATCTGCCAGCCCAATTGTAAAGCAATTATTGATAAAATCACAAAATATCCATTATTTTATTCATGCTTCATTTTTGTGGTTCTGACCGGTTTCGGATTCTCCATCTATCGTCAGAGTAACGCTTATTAATCAATTAGTGTAGACAAATGACTACAACTTAATATTTCTATGAAGCAGCACACTGGTTGATTTATCATGGTGCGTGTTTCACTGTGCGAATTCATACTGTTGCATGATAGAAACATTTAAGTTGAAGACTCTACAGTAATTAATTGATAGCCTTACTCTGACAATGAATGGAGAATCCGAAATCGGTCAGAACCACAAAAATGAAGCATGCTAAGACAGATAAAAATCATAGATATTATCCAGCATTGCGGGCCCATCTCATCATATTCAATGATGAAATTTCTTGAAATCAAATTTCACTCATTGGTCCTAAGATAGAAGTAGAATCCTAAGCGACAAGATCCTATCCAAGGCAGTTAATACATGCATTCCCGGTGAATAACTCAATTTTGAAAAAAATATTGTTTTATACTTCTTGATTTTTTAGCAAAACAACTGAGTGATAAACCTATGAAATTATCGATACAACATTTTTGTTATTTTAAATAATTATAAAATAATAGTATTTGCCAATATTGTTTGGCAGTTTTGTTTGGCGTGAAATGGCTATTTGGTGACGCCTTTTTACCAAACAAGTTGCAAATAGTCCATTCCCCTCCTGGCTACCGTGGTTGGCCTTAACGCCATCCTATCCAAGATAACTAGTACATAACAACCATGAAAACTAGGACAAAGTTTTCAAAATTGTGATATATATTTGTTTTTTTTTTTTTGTTTTTTTAAATTTTGTTACATAATTTAAATTTGATTCATTTTTCTGTTAAAGATGAATTCATTATTTTATAATGTTATTTTTGTTAAATCAAGATGAATCACTGTGAAGATTCTTTCTTTCTTTCTTTTATAAGCCGAAAAAAAAAAAATTAATTTAATGATTCAAAGAGCCTGAGCTGGGCTGTAGGTAGAGAGAGTAAGGAGTAAGTAACACAATTCGTTCACTTCATGCTCCAATTGTGATACTAGTTAGTTACAAATATCAAGGATAGGGCCACTGTCAATCTAAAGTTATCCGCGCATGTTATCTTTTGTCCTGTAGCTTATAAATTGGGCAGATGTTTTACAATAGTTTCGTCATGCGTATTACAAATAAAGAATTTTATAATTGTTTTTTTTTTCCTTCTCTCTTCTTTTCACCAGTAGCTTCTTCTTTTTACTTTCTTTAACTCTTTTGGTAAAAGGAAGTATTACGATCGTAAAAAAAAATTTTGGTTTTCTCCGGAAATGTTTTACGTCACCTTAGTATTAGAAAAAAATGTTTCTTGTGTGAAAAATGAATGGTTTGTATGAGTGTGCGTGAGTGAACAAAATAACTTAAAAACGAAAAAAAATTGCATGAAGCTCAAACTTGATATTCCGTTCCTCCCCAAAAGATGTGACAATGAGGTTTTTGGTCCTAAAATCCATCAACCAGCAGAGTGCGCAGCTTTGCTGGGGGTACTGGGAGGAGAGGGAACAACTATGTAAGGCTTTCCTCGGTGACCTGGGAGTTGGGGAGAGGTTATCTTCATCTTTGGGCCCCCTTACATTGCACCTCCCTAGAGATGGTATGATTAAGAAATACAGCTTCATTAAAAATTTCTCTCTGAAGCTGGGCATCAAAAGTGGATGGAGCGAAGGATCCGCTCTGTTGGGCATTAAGGAACGTGCCATTAAATGGTATACTGATGGGTCTAAGACCCTCGAGGGGACTGAGGGGGGTGGTTGATCCAAGGATCAAACACTCTGAACCCGTGTGTAAGTTTCCCAGCATCTTCTAGGCGGAGATACACGCTATTGGAAGATGCGTACAATTTAACCTCGATAAGGGATATAGGAAACAGGAGATTGTAATCCTTTCCGACAATCAAGCAGCCATTAGAGCATTTAGTGCATCAGTTATAAGCTCTAAAATGGTCTGGGAACGCCTAGGTAAACTTAATAACCTAGGCAAGAGGAACAAAGTTATCCTTTGGTGGGTGCCGGGGCATGTTGGCATTGAAGGGAATGAGATGGCCAATGCCCTGGCCAAGATAGGCGCTACTACTCGCTTCTTAAAAAAGGTCGGAACCTTTTTATGGTGTCAGCGATCAGTTTCTGTTGGAGGAACTTAGGAAGGAGGAGGAGACGAGGAGATGTCAATTCTGGTACTCCCTCCCCGGTTCGTGGCAGGTCCAAGATCTGACTGGGAAATTATAACCAACGGAGATCGGAGGCCTGCATC
>JAAEAF010007845.1:0-76516 GCA_011037195.1 Triatoma infestans
CATAGCAATGTCAAAGCGTTCACAAAATATAACAAAAGGAAAGAATAATTTATAACTAGTGGCCCCAAAGCCGGCTGCTGCCTTTTCAATACAAAGGTATCAAAGACAAGCACCGATAAAGCCCTGTCTATTGAACAGAAGCCACCTGGTCTTTGAAAGTCGCCGATGGGCGAACAAATCTGGCCACTGACCTGAATCACTGGTCGCCGACCTAACCAAGGTCGCACGCTACTAGAGATGTCTTAGTGTGAGAACTTACTTACACACTTGACAGTGTAAGACTAATGAGTAAGACTAATATAAACTTCGCCCTACTGGAAGAGGGGATCATTATATCATTCATCATTATACGAGTAGCCACATTATTATATCAGTATCATTTTACAGCAGCAGTTATACTTGAGTTCCGAGCGCGTCCCTATACAAGGTTTATCTTATAATTATTTTCATAGTTGTGCATATTAGTTTATTTATTATAATCATATTAAATTATTTGTTATTTAACTCTTAAAATTATTTATTTACTTTTACCAAATCATATTAATTGTAGTTACCATTAGGCTAGTTCAAATTATTGTTAAAATATATTCTATTTTTATAACTTCAGTGTTAGTAATTCAAGCAATAACTCTCTAAACTAACTTCCGCCTAATAAATCCCTCTTCAAGACATCTAACTTCATACCTCAGGAATCACGACAATTGATTCCACTACACTAGCTAGATTAAACTCTTATCTTTTAACTTATAAATGGCACTGAATTTAAGAGAGCGATTCCTGATACAAATGTTCTGGGTGAATGTCTAACTCAGACTATCCTGTTTTAAAGAAGAATTAGACTCTCCAAATCCTTTCAAATAATGCTGGTACGTCTGGAGGGAGTGCCTCGTCTTGACCTAACTGATTCTTGTCTCTTTGTCTCTTCAATAGCACTGACCTTAAATTATAGTTCCTGACTCTAAAATACACTATTTTTTTTGCAGGTAAATTCATTTTTTATTTTCCAAAATTATTTCACTTAAAATATTGTCAAAATTCACTAAACTATTTTTCCAAATTTATTTTTCCCAATTGCTATAGAAGGATTTTTCGCAAAATTTTTAATAGTCATTTTTTGTCGCATATTTGTACAATTGAGTTTGGTCATTAGGTACTGAGGCACCCTGTATAATATGTATACTCCTATTAATTCATTTTATTAAAAAACAAATCATATTTAATAAATTGAAGATTCATAATTACACCCATCTAAAAATGAACCTATTTCACTACATCGCTTCATATTTTTACATAAATCGGCATTTGCACTCAAAATTTTAAATGTCACAGTATTCATTCTGACTGATTTCATATTTTCTTTCATACTGATTTGGTGTGTAACAGACACTGTAAGTTGGAGACAACTCTTTCTGACAATGGATGAATAATCCGTAACAGGTTAGAATGAATAAAACATAGCATTGTAAGCCGGATAAAATCATAGATATAGTCAAAGATTGTGACACAACTACGTGTTCAACGGTATTATTGCTTTGTGTCTTGATATGGAATTACTCAAACCATATTGTCAGTTCTTAGATAAATTTCGAATGCACACTGCGTATTCTGCGACAGAGAAAAGGTCATAGAAATAATGCAGCTCTGAACTAAGAAGACTTCCTCTCGTTCGTCATTCTTCCCCCCCCCTCATATTCAATTGATAATTACTATTTACTAATTACTACTACAAATGCTATGAAATTTTCATTCAAGTTTCCAAGACTTTTTTAATTTCATTTTATATATTCATTCTTTTTTCTTTTTTTTTTAGTTTTTTATTATATTTCTTCTTTTTTTTTTTTTTTTATAGAAATGAATCAAAAAATGGAACCAAAGAGTTTACCGTAGCACAAACAGAGGAGAACGAAATAAAGAATAACGGTTGTAAGAAAGGACGCTATGGTAAAACATCAAAACGTTTGGGTTCAGTGTGGCGACACGCTGCCGGTGAACAATTGGAGCAGGTTCGTCGGACTTTAGCCGCTGATATTGTCGAACATGAGGAAAGTGTTATTGGTAAGTGGAATCTTGTTTTTTTAATTAGGTTTATATTTTTATTAGAAGAGATATTTCTTATTTATGTTTATTTTTAGAATAATTACTGAACTTTTATTTCAAAAGAGTGATATAACTTTAATAATCTTCTTTATGAATTAAAGAATACTTAATAAAAATATGATACTTTTAAATTATAATTATTGTGCTTTTTTAAAAAATGAATTCGATTAGGAAAATGAAATAAATTAAACCATTTTTAATCTCTCTCTAAAAAAAAAAATTAATAATATTCAAAAAATATAAAAGAAGTTTGAATTATTCATAATAGTTTAAATTAAATCATTTGCCACTTCTGTACATTTGGAATTAGCAACCATTGGCAGCCAGTTACATTATTGTAAATTTGCATTCACATTTAGTATTAGTCTCCAGGGCTTTTATCCGAGAGTAAATGCTGGAATAGTGGTAAGATATGGTGGTACTCGCTGGTATTACATTGCATTCACAATTTAGGAATCCTGGGAAAGAGTGAATTGAGTGGCCGAGCCAAGAGCGGCGTTCGTAGCGTATAACTAGTTAGAACTCTTGGCTAGTCTCCCCGGCATTTAGCTGGTTTAGCTAGATGACTCTAGGGAACTCTTTGGCCTTTAAAAAGCAGGGACAGGGCTTGAAAGGGACCTGAATGAAGGCAGTTGATTACTTAATAGAAGTGGTTGTTTACCGAAACATTATGTAGACTTCTGGATGATATTTTGTAAGGTCTTGAATGCTGGTTTCTAGACTGGTTGTTTCCTTCTCGAAACTGATTTTTAGACTTCATCGAATGTCGATTTTTAACTCCTGACCGTTGAGCTTTAATACCGTTTTGAGTAGCGATTGAAAGAGGGAAGCTTTGGGGTAGTCCTGGCGGGGGCTTGCAAGGTTATACTTCAATCGTCCTTTCAGGAGGGCGTGTTAATGGATGGTGGAGGTGCACTAGTAGTGCTGAAGCGGCTGCCTCCAGCATCATGAAACTGCCAACGCTTGTTGTGGTATATTTTTTCAACAGAGCAGTGTTTATTCTGTTATAGTTACTATTGATCATTAAACGCCATGATAATTTCAAATCAGCCCTGTCATATTAATGAATGTAAGAGCTGATGTCACAGATATTTCTGACTCCAAATTCGACAAAAAATATAAAAATTTCATTGCCATCTAGTGGGGGTATCTTCTGTTAAATCAACATTTTTTGTACATGCTACCTTAGGCGTCATTGCATTTAACAATGGAGTTTAGTGCGTTTAAGCGCTATGGGCTCCTACGGTAATATTGAAAAGCAGAACTCCTTATCTGTAGGTGACAAAATTTCTCCTAAACCATGATGAAAAGGTAAAGTTTTAGCCGGAGATATGTGAAACTTTGATGGCTTTTCTAACTTGGTACCAGTACGACAACCAATCGAATATGTTGGCCCCGTCTATTTAAAACATTCCTTTCTCAATTGATTGTCCTTAATTTTAAAACTACTGTATTAACTGCCATCTTCTCCATTAAATTTCTGAAGAAATGTGTAATAGTTTTAAATATAAATTCTGTAAAATAAGAAGGCTCATTAATCCACAACAATCAGCAGGCAGGGATAAATGAATAAGCTTTATTTTGCAGAGATCGTAGCGTCCTCCTTGATTGTATCCCAGCATCAACATTAGTCAGACATCCCACCACCCAACAACCTCCCACACGACTTGTAGATAGTTGATATGTACTACTATTGGGTTGACCATATTACTCATACAAGCTCCCAAAATATCACTCCTATCCTTCTAACACATCACCCATTCATTTCCATTTGCATATTTCCACATTTTTACAGATAACTACCTACTCAAGTGATCTTTTTTTAATATGCGTAGCCCTTTCTGGGCTTTTTAATTATAAATTATTATAAACTAGCTTTGCGTACCCATTGTTGTGAATTTTTTTGCTCGATTTGAAGATCGATATTTATATGACGTACTTAGACAGATTTTTCAACGTAATTGTTCGATTTATCCTTTTATTATGAGCACATTAAAATTACTAAAAAGTAAATGTAACGAAACTTTCTCGCTTATTATTTTCGAAATAAGTGAAGTAGGAAAAAGACGACGAAAATTTAATCCTTATCTTCGAATATCTGGTTTGAAATATTGACGTGAAATTAACGGTATCTTTTTTTTTGTTCACTTCTTTTAGCAGTTTTCAATCAGCAGTAAAAACTGGGGGTCAAAAGGAAATAGCCACTTTCTACCACCGATTTAAGGTGTAAGGCGGCAATAAAATAAAAAAACATTAACACCATCCTAAACTAGAGCAAAAATACTTCTACAAACTTTATGTTCACTTTTTTGATATCTTCCTTCGTTTAAGAGTTATTTCAAAAGTGGCCCGTTTGAATGGGACTCCCTGTATAATTCAAATTAAAAAAATTTACTCCATTGAGAATATTTTTTCTTACAGCTGTAAGAGAAAGAAAAACAAATGGGAATGTTTGCTAGAAATTGCTTCCTTTCATTTGAACATTGTATACGTACATTCGATAAAAATATAAATTAAATTAAAGTAAATTAGTCTTGGCAGAACGTAACAAAATATTAAATAACACTTAATACTTAATGAAAAGAGAACGTAATAAACTAGAGACAATAAGTGTACTGTTATTGTGTAGTAGCGAAATAGAAATATAACAATTCCTCTGTTACTTTTATAACCTGTACACTCCAATTGGTAAGAATGAGTGTTTATTTTCTTCCATTAAGATTCTGTACAAAAGCCAATATATAGTTAATAGAATTTGTTTCGATTATTTAATATATTTTATTTCGATATATCGCAAGATAATACCCCAATTGTAGAATACCATACAACTTTTTCAAATATAATAATAATTTATTATTTATTAAATGTATTATCATTTTATTTCCATAGTTAGATTTCTTGAATTGTTTCTATTGAATTAGTGACATAAAATATCAAGAACATTTTACATGAAATATGTATAATTTTTTGGTTTTGCTCATTTTCCTCTGAGAATCTGACTTTGCAAGAATAAATTGAAGATCTCTCGTCGGACAGGGTCCTATAATGGAGTTGATGAGGAGAAAAATTGGGATTGAATAATTAGACGAGACATGAAGACACTGGTATAATATAACTATAAGTTTACACAAAGTGCACTGGACTTGTAATGATTTTATAGAACACAGGGTTAGAGTAGAGTTATGACAGGATATGATGTATATGGTTGAATCTGATAGATAGATCCATAAATAGAGGTCCCACTGGCTTATATACATGTTCTCCCACTCTAGCCTGCTTAAGTGAGAGAGTACCAGAGAGGGCCTTTTTTCTCTCAGTCGGGCCTGTGTTCTCTCTCTTGCCGTTGCCGTTACAATCCCTATGTGTTTTCAGGCACACCTTTGAAATTCGTTAATATCCAAGAATGTTATTCTGGTTCATCATTCCATACACATGGTTTTCATCTTCTTATTATGAGATTTCTAAAATCCATCCCCAAATCGTCCAGCCTCGGAAGTGAGTTCGCGCTATACTTATACATACATAATCCTCGTTTATTTTCATAAAACACACTAAACCTGGTTTGCAATTGGCTTTTATATATCGTTGTTTATTCTAGATCTCCTTACACTGTTAAACTTTTACAGGATATCAGAATAGAATTGAGATTCTGAAATATCGTTACATTTGTTTTTTAAATGAATTGAAGAATAACTCTTTATTGTCGATACAACAATAGTGAGGCTGCTCAAATACGTAGACATGCGACAACAGTACAGACACAGCTTACTGATCTATATGAATGTATTTCCGAAGTTTTACAAAATTATTTTCAACTTAATAGTGTAATCTGAATTACTAGATATTAACCATTTAATACAGGCTTTAAATACGAATTAAGAAGTCTGCTCCTTAATGAGCAACTGCCGTTCTTTGAATATCTGTTACAAGCATTTATACAGGTCTCCATTTACTGTTTATTTCATACAGATTTCTCCAGTCATTTTAATATTGGCAAATGTTTTTCCCATTTCAAGTTTTCAAAGTATTCAGCCATTAGCTCGTTTTATAGATTTCTCAGTGGAGATATTTGTTGAATCATCAAATTTAGAAAATCAATATAGCAAAATTACATCAATCAAAGCGGTTCAAATTAACCTTCCTTATTGGCTAGAATTACAACATTTGAAGATGGCAAGTAAATTTTTATAAATATTGCTATGTAAAATTTGGAAAATTAAGGAAAACTCGAAATAATTGATAGTTTATGCTGTAAACTCAAAAAACTGGCACTTTACTCACAGTTTATATTTTAACGGTTAATTGAATTAGGAAAGAAGAGTAAATGGAAGACAGAATGACGGAGCGATAGTGATTTTAGATGTGTGGGATGTGATGATGTGTTAGTTGTGTAGCGTTTGGTGATGTGAGTCACTTGAAGGGTAATGTTACTAGTTAGAATTAGAATTAGAATGATGTAGGGGGGGCCTCCCATTGAGGCTTATTGTGCCAAAACCTCGAAACCTAGTAGAGGAAGCCCCCCTCATCATGAGGTCCAGGACCTTCCCCACCAGTTCTTGTTGGAGGACGATTTCCTCCGGACTCAAACCGCAATCTGCCGATTGCAATGCAATCAAACTACAGGTGAGAGACCGCCTCCTCCTCTTCCTGACACAAGGGCTCTGAATCCATCAATCCCACCTTGTGCAAATGTTTCTTGAACCTGCGCTGCCCAGTAAACAGACCTGTTATCAGAGAAATCTGATACCTGCTTAGACCCAGGGTGTCTCTGGTTCTTCTTCTAAACAGCTCTGGCATGACCATTTTGCCGTGTTTTGCCCCAGTACTTAGCATCCAGTGACGATTATGCTCTCTCCGAGTCCATTCTCTTAGAGATGCCTTCGCCATACTTTTGGCTATTTCCAGAACTGGTTCCGGCCCATAGAAGGGAGTTTTCGCTTCTCCCTGGCCAGATGATCTCGGCTATTTCGTTACCTTTAATCCTCTTATGCCCCGGCACCCATACTAGCCGAACTTTGTTTAGCCGGGATAATGCCTCCAAGTAGTCTCTACACTCTCTGACCAGGGAAGAAGTAATTCTGAATGCCCGAAGTGCATTCAGTGCAGCCTGGCTGGCCGAGAAGATGCATATCTCTGTATTCCTAAAGCCCATTCGCAAATTCTCCTCAGCACAGATCTTTATAGCATAAACCGTGGAGTATCCACCGAGGGGCCTTGCAATGCGTACAATGTTACTAGTTAGTACTCTTTCTTGTTCTAATAGTGGTGAGCTAGTATGGCTAGCGAAGTGAATCATTCAAGGTTGATCTTCAGACTTGTTAAGTTGTCAAAATTGATCTGGCGACTCTCTGTTACTCTTCAATGTCAATTGAGGCCGGCTGTCTTTACTCTTTAAAATTTATTTGGCGACTCATTTCGGATTTCCTGCTATTTTCATCAGTTTCTCCTTACCCAAGGACTATCACTCACAATTCTTGGCTGAATTAATCACACCCAGCATATATTAGCCCACTTCATAGCAGAAAATAGACCACCTGCAGTAATACGATTTATAGGCTGCATTGAAACTATCAGAAATATTATTCAACCAGGATCCCTAGAAGTAGCTGAACTTCTTCCAAACATGATTGCAGCACATCTTCTTATATGCCTTCTGGATAATAATATCATAAATGTAACAGTTTCTTCTTTTACAAAACCATACACGATTCATTCTTTTGGGCAAATTTATTCATACTGATATACACATGTTGTACGTACCCCCAAGAATCCAATCGTTCTTGATTGGATGCTCGCAACCGTGTTATGAAATGAACAGCTTTTTTTGTAAAGTAATAAATTATTTCATTATGGTTAAATATAAAACACACAAGCCGCTATAAATTCAAAAGCAATAAATAAAAAAAATAAAAATGCTACGTAACACCATATAAGATGGAGCGATAAAAGTATGCCAATAGTTGAAATACTTGCTGGTCCCTTTTGTCCACCACTATCGTAAAAAAAAAAAAAAAAAAAAAAAGAA
Source organism: Triatoma infestans (assembly GCA_011037195.1). Taxonomy (NCBI): domain Eukaryota; kingdom Metazoa; phylum Arthropoda; class Insecta; order Hemiptera; family Reduviidae; genus Triatoma; species Triatoma infestans. The sequence goes on from JAAEAF010007845.1 coordinate 8,123, forward strand.
GGGAAAAAACTTGTTGAAATAGATAGAGTAAAGGAATACCAAGATTTTCAGACGTTATAATAATGGGTTTGAGGCTTTTATGTGTACAGAGTTTGTCAGTCTACGGAAACAATTAATCTTCAACTTTCAGTCTCTTCTGTGTGCCACTGTTTTCTTTATAAACATTTTTTTTTCTTTTTTATTCTATTTCCACTGACCATAAAGATACATATAGACACAGTACACAATGATGCAACTAGTATATAAACTTTATATTGTATCCATATATTCTATGTTCGATTTATAAAAAAAGATAAGAGTTTGTATGTAGAACTTTAGGATTTTATTTTTTGTAAGTATTGACAATGAAATAAGGACTATTTTAAGAAGGTCTTTTGCGAAAGACCAAAGTGGTGAAATCAGTTATTAGACATGAATGGATGTTAAACAAAGGATCAGACCTCAGATTTTTATATCAATTTCTAGTACATTTATATTTCTGTAAAATAGAGAAACATTTAGGCCATTTTAAATGAAAATCCATGCTTATGATGCTTTCAAATGTTAATGATTATTTTGAGAACTGGTTTGATTTCGGATTAGAGTACACCCCCCCCCCACCCCCCCCCAATATTATCTGTTTTTTGGAGTCTACATTTTGGATTTTTGAGTCAAGCTTAAAGGCGTCATTTCTCATCAGAGACATTTTCCGTGGTAGCCTGCTTCATTTTGTGGTCATCGACCGGTTTCGGGCGTTCGCCCATCTTCAGGATGCGTTTTTTAGACAGTGTGACAACACAGACTCGCACAGAGCAAAGTTAGTTTCACACTCTATTTTAACCGCTCTAGTGTGAAAACTAACTTTGCTCTGTGCGAGTCTGTGTTGTCACACTGTCTAAAAACGCATCCTGAAGATGGGCGAACGCCCGAAACCGGTCGATGACCACAAAATGAAGCAGGCTACCACGGAAAATGTCTCTGATGCTTTCCAGCACTGCGGAACCAACCACCGCGTCAATTTCTCCCTTCCAAGTAGGCTAAAACTCGGCCATACAAGCCTTCACTCTGACACAGTGCAAGCACTGCTGTGTCCAGTTCTTCCTGACGCATAGTATCCGTTGTCATGTGTCTCCTGCGATACATGTGCTTTTTTTAAGTTCATAATAAACAACTAACTGAGTCTTTTGGGGGAGTCTAATTTTATTTAAGTAAATCTATTTATTGAATATATGGATGGGTCCATAATGCTGGGTAACATCCTTAGATTTTATCCGTTTTAGTATGCTTATTTTGCTTGCTTTTGTTCGGTTTCGGATTCTTATCCATCTTCAGAGTAGAGCAATCAAATGCGTGTTGATAGTAGACTTGAATAGAACTTAATGTTTCAGTCACACATCATACTTATAAATTAAGGCAATCAACAAGTGTGGTACGTGATAGAAACATTAAGTTCTAAGTTGAAGTCAACTGTCTACACGAATAGATAGTCTTACTCTGACGATGGGTGAGAATCCGAAACCGGCCAGGAACAAGCAAAATAGGCATGTTACGAGGGATAAAATGCCAAATATATTTATTGTAAATTACAGGTGTTATACTAATACTTGTGCAACAGCAAACTTGTACTATCAAGTAGCATGAATGGTTAAGCTCATGTTTACTTACTGTAAGAGAGATCAACTGACATTTCGTTCGCCTTGGAGGATGACCTTTTTACCGTGTTATCGAGAAGATTAGGGCAGATGTGGGGCTTCTTGGAGTACGTTGTATGTTGTAGAATTTCACGAGGTTCTGCACTAAGGAAACGTTTATGTCATGTAAAGTGTATACAGATATGAAATTAAGCTATGATATGAAAATATGGAATTAAGTAAAATCAAGTCGCAGGATACACAATCTGGCTTTTGTTCTGTAATCTAAGGTTTAGATGTTAGTCTCCGATCTGAGGTTGCTAATCATGGACTAATATCTCTGATTTTTGACAAATATTGGTTTGTAGCTGTTCCTAACTCATAACTCAGCAAGCTGTAAAATGATTGCTTGGTTTAGGTTAAATATCTGTTTAAATATTCAGTATCTGTCTCGTTGTTCAAAAGTTGGTGAAGAAATATTTCAGCAGCATGGGCATTAAAACTGAAGCACCCCTGGTTTCATTCTAGAATTAAGCCTTAGATCAAGTGGTTTTCTTTTGACACTAAATTTTTAATTAAAATATATTTAATGATGGAAACATAATACATTTAAACATGAATAAATACGTCCAAATTTCATTTAAGATATCCGATTCCTGAAGTAGTTTTGCCGAAATAGGAATACTTAATTCAGTATTTTAAGTATTATAAAATTTGCGATTCCTGCACGTTTTCCTAGGGATGCCAGGGTTAGTGGCAATAAGAAAGATCCTCTACTTCTATACAGAAGATATTGAACATAAATAAATAGAGTCTGTGGAAGTTGCTATCAAGCCGACGCCACCTCGACCTCTAGGGTGTATATTGTGGGTCTTCAGCTCTATCTTATTAGTCATCCGTATGGCCGAACGTTGGGTAGTTCTCTAGTAAGCCTGAGCGAATAATAGATATTAAACAACTTTTTCTCCTGCCAGTGACTTGGAATTTTTACCCAGTTGTGATCGGTTGGGACAAAGCCATAAAAGGATTCGAGTCTTTTTATTAGATCCGAAAACACTGACCTCTTAATCTTATAATAGACTATTTGATTACATTATATATAATCTTAATAATATACATTATAATAACCTTTTTTTCGTGGAGGAGGTGAAATACTTTTCTCCTCCGAAATACGCGAAAATACTAATCTCTCCATAGTGTGAAACTTCCATGGGCTACCCAACAAAACAACATCTTATCTGCGAAACTCTAGCCTGGAACTGTTTTTTTTTTTTTTTTTTTACATTACTTCAGATCTTACAGCGCCCTACAGGTTCTCTCCTTGTTCATTAAGGTCTCCGTTCGTTGAAGTCTCTTCCAAGTGGCCTTTTTTTGCCCGCAGTTCTTCCTAGGCATAATGTGCCATGCGATTTCAGGTGTCTTCTCTACTTTCCATCTTCTCAACGATGGAATCCGGAGACAACTTCCAATACGCCGCCACATCGTCCGCTTACCCCACCTAGTTCTTCTCTTCCCGCATCTCTGAACGAATAGCACACGTTCTAGAGATCCAGCCCCAGAATTGATTCGTGGATTGCACCCGCCGTGACAACCACTATTTGCTGTCCCTCCTTAGTCTCAAATAGCAACATGCGTTCTTTCAAATGGTCATCCAAAATCCACAAAGGATATGCTGTTGCGTAAATTATGCGGAATAGCACGAAAATATACTCCAATGCCCAATAATAATACCATAATAATAATCGTACCTAAAATAATAGAAACACAAGTTTTATTGTTCTATTTCATTTAATATAAAGTAAAATTCTTAAAAAAAAAAATGTATATATATATATATAAACATGAACCTATCTTTTGTACTAATATGAAGTAATAAGACGGCTAAAGATTTCGTTACACTTGTGTTTAATTTGGCACAAGGCACACTATTATATAAAGTAGCTTCCGTTGTGGAAATGAGGTTTGGTACATTAAATATCTGTTATTAAAATCTTAGTGTAGATTTTCATTTAGAAAATCCTTTCACTTTGTTATTTAAATATGAAATTCTAAGAGTTAACTTGATTTTCATTTTACCAAATCTAATAGTATGTTAAGATGATATTTTAATATAACATCTTATTTGCTGTTTAACTAGTTGTTGATGAATGTTTTAATTGCTTCCTAATCTATTCATTTGATTACTATTTTCAAACCAGACTTCATTCCAAGTTTAACTGAGATTATATACTAAATAATTTAAAAAAAAAAAAATTGTTGCATACGTCACAGATAAACAAATAGATCAGGGAAGTGAATTCGAACAATTTACTGAACACCCCTCCCAAAAGTTGTTATACAACAATAACGAATTCCATAGCAGCTTATACATGTTTCTGCTTTTTGCAATTTCCCGTTTTTTGAGTTAATTTGTTCATTCATACTTAGTGTTCACTAAAAACATTTTTACTTTCTCTTTTTCTCTGCTGATAAGAGAAACTGCGATCGTATTAAATTTTCGAAATTTAGGTTTTCGACGGAAATTTATAATCTCCTGAGTTCAGAATAGTTTTTTTATTTTATTATTTTATTTTATTCAGAAATTAGTCTGTTATGTGTTTGTGTTTTTTCGTCAGCATAACTCCAAAAAAGTAAAACGCAGTGTTGAAACTAGATATTTCATTTAAGTTTGACCAGGAGACACAGCAGAATGGAATTAATCAAAATCGGTCAATCGAAAGTACGCAACGAGACCGGTTTGAGGTCAGTACGATGAGAACTGCAGACGCGACAATACGTTTCGTGAAAAATGTCAATCCAATCTCCCGCCAAGTTGAATCGAGTGGAGGCCGGACAAGAGTTTTTGAGACGCTACAAATTCCATGGAGATGAATTTCTACGCTCCATCATTACTGGAGATAAAACTGGGGTTGCACACTACACACCTGAAATCTAAAGGCAGTCTCAACAGTGGCGTCACACCTCTTCACCCTCCGCCAAAAAGTTCAAAACCACAATTTCAGCCAAGAAATGGCATCCATGTTTTGGGACTGTCAAGGCATAATTTTAATTGAATATATGCCTCAAGGGGAGACCATCAACTCTGCAAGATACTGTGAGACCCTAAAAAAAATTGCGGAGGGCGATTCAGAACAAAAGGAGAGGCATGCTGACAAAGGGAGTCTGCCTGCTGCACGACAATGCCAGACCACACACGGCCAACGCCACGAAGGAACTGCTTGCCTCGTTTAAATGGGATGTCCTGAACCATCCCGCGCATTCCCCCGACCTAGCACCTTCAGATTAGTATCTCTTTACCTCCCTGAAGCTGCACATAGGTGGAAAAAGGTTTTCAACCGACGAGGAGGTGAAGGGGTAGTGGAGAAGTGGACGAAGGGGTTGGCGGGAAACTACTTCGAGGAAGGCATCATAAAATTAATACCCCGGTTCACCACCTGCATTGAGAGGAATGGTGACAATGTCGAAAAATAGCTTACATATGTACTAATGTAACCAGGTAATTTTTTTGTTAAATAAAAATTTTTGTAACCTACAAAAATTCAGTACACTTACTTACTGGACATGCCTTGTACTTCTTTACTGAATACAATATATTTTTAGTATTTTGCAATTTTCTCAAAAACGGTGCAACATTTTCTTTAAAACTGGTGTAGTAACTAACAGTAAACTTTTATTTGAAATAATAATGATGTTTTAATTTTTCATACAATTTTCTGCATTTGCGTCCTGAGGAAGGACACCAAAGGTGTCCGAAACGTCGAATAAATTTTTTTAAAAGTAAAAAGTTTCTCCTTTGGCTCCAACCAACCAATTTTTTTGCTTGTTTAAATTAACATCGGCCAAACATAACTATTGTTTACATGGAAATTCATTTAATTTGTATTTGAGCGTAATGGTATGGGAATCTGTTAGTTTTAGTGGGATTATGTTACCTTCTAAAGTACTATTTAATGTAATATACAATTCTGTTATCTATATAATATTAATTAGAATTAAATATGTTACCAAAATGCCAATTTTGATGAATATCGTATGACGGGAAATGCAGCTTTACTGAACTTTATTTTTCAGTTTTCTACAGTTTTCTCTATGAATTGTTTCACTAAATTTGCTATATTAACTATACATCACGAAAACCTAAGAAGCTTTCTTCAGAAAATAATTCATTTAAGTGGAGTTTTGTGAATGGAATGAGGCTTTCTTTAAATAAATAAAATCGTTTTATTAAGTTTAGAATTGCCTTCATCTGAAGGCAACTAAACATTTAAATTATAAGTTTAGTCAATAGTAAGCATGTAGATTGCAGTTAGAGAAAGTCGTGTGATTGTGTCACACCAAATTTTCTTCGTATATAATAATTATTTTCGAGTTATACTCAATTTTTACTTTCTCTTACTCCTAGTAAGAGGAAGTGTTGTAGTTTGTCGATATCCAGTTTTCACCGGAAATAACCGTTTTGAGGTCCCCTGAGTTCGAAAAAGTTGTTTTTAGCAAATGGTCTGTGTGTGTGTGTGTGTGTGTATGTCTGTGGGTGTGCATGTATGTATGCATAGCTCAAACATGAAAAACCGTAGATAGTTGAAACTTGATATTCCGTTTAGGTGTCACCATGGGATCTGACAGTACGTTATCTGTCAAAAAATTCCTCAACCGGAAGTACCACTTTACTAGGTGTTTTTTTTACTTTTTTGCGATTTTCTCAAAAATGGATGCGACAATTTTCTTCAAACTTGTTATATCAACTACACATACAAAGAGCTACAATTTTTATTTGAAACATTTCTCCGAGAAAATGCATATACAGACACTTTTGTGTTGGAGGGGAGGGGAAGTTTTCATCTAAAGTGCTACTTCAGTTTATTAAAAAACTCTTATCATCTAAATAATGTTAATTAGAATTGAATATGTTGTTGAAATTCCGAGTTTGAAAAGAATCGGATAACCGGAAGTGCGTTTACTTTACCACTTTACTAAATGATTTTTTTTCCACTTTTTCGCGATTTTCTCAAAAATGGCTCCGAAGATTTTCTTGAAACTTCGTTTATAAACAAAATATACAATGAACTATAACTTTTATTTAAAACTTTTCTCTGGAAAAATTTATTTAAGGGCCTTCTTAGGGGAGGGTTTGGGGTTATGTTTTTCTCTGAAGTGCTATCATAGTTGATTATACAATTCTATTATCCAAATAAAATTAATTAGAAATAAATAGATGGCCAAAATTCCGACTTTTATGAAAATTAGTAAACCGGAAGTGCGCTTTACAGAATAGTTTTTTCAGTTTACGACGAATTTCATTAAATTTGGTATACAAACCATAAAATTTGTCAATTATAATTTTGAGAACTGGAGTAAGAGAAGTTGTGTGAGTGTTTCACACCAGATTTTTTTTTTTTTTTATAACAGTATGAGGGGAGGGAGATATGTTATTTCGTTTTAATATATATATAGAATAACTCACTTAATAACTCAAATTTAATTTTCATTAAAATTGATACTAGTTTCATTAGATGCAATCATTATTTACTATAAAATGAAGAATATTGAAATGTTTGAATGAGAGAATTAATCTCTCATGGGGAATAACCTGGATTCTATGGACGGTTTTGGAGATGGATCAATTAACTTGGATAAATCTGCCCAATGGGAAATGATGGAAACCATCGACTATGTCTGGGTCATATTCACACCCCAGTGTGATTATGATTGGAACTATGGACTGTTCAGAGTCAACAATGTCAAAACCTAGGGACAGTTTATTGGAAATAGTATGGAAAGTTAGTCTATTGTTTGATAGAGGAAATGGTGGACAATTTGAATCTGGATTTTAGTTCCATACATATTCTAAATTTTAAACATTCACAACTATCCAACTTTCTAGTCCAGGTTAAAAAGGTCTAGCTTAAAAAAAAAAGAATCTGGTGTGAAACACTCATACTGCGATTTACATAGTTATAATTGACTAATTCAATTCTAACATATAATTCTTACTAGATTTTGATTGTCTTCCAGGATACATGGAATGGGGAATCTAAGCTTTATAAAAAACTACTTTTTTACATAACCTTACCCTTTCGTCAAAACCTCCCTTAAATTCATTTACACAGACAACTAATTCAAACCAAAGTGATAAGTCTCTGTATGTGTGGGGTTAGTATAACAAGTTTAATGAAATTACTTCATGTAAAGACATGGGACTTACTCCATAAAGATGGAGTAAGTCCCAGAAAAGTGAAAAAAAAACTTAAATGTTTTGTAGTCGTACTTCCGGTGTACCAGTTTTCTTCAAAATCGGAATAAACTGAAATAACACTTTAGAGGAAAAGATAACTACACCCATCGCCTCAAAAAACCTCTTAAGTGAGTTTTTCTAGAAAAAATGTCACGCACATACAATCTACAGATCAACAAGTCAACAACTGTATAACAGAAACTTGATAACTTTACTATCAGGGAAGGGAATAGCTAAGTGGTTAGCATACTGGACTCTCACGCGGAGGACCCGGGATCGAGTCCAGCTGTGCTACTGTGATGTGATGGCATGGAAGAAAGAAGATATAATTTTTAAATAATAAATAAGTCTAAAAATTATAACTAGTGGTTCCAGCCAGCTGCTATCTGCAGGTCAAGAACCGCGGCAAAACCCTTTCAAACAGGGGTCGATATACAGTCAAAAGAACCGCTGGCAAAACCCTTTCAAACAGGGGTCGATATACAGTCAAAAGAACCGCCGCCGGCAAAACCCTTTCATACAAGGGTCAATGTACACCTGGCCTGCATTTCCTACATACAAGGGTCAATGTACACTCAAGACTGTCACCATCTGTCGCCACCCCGGACCGACCTCCCCTAAGGTCAATATACTACGCGAGATGTCTTAGTGTGGCACGTACTTACACATCAGCCGATGACACCGATGTGTGAGTGATGCAAATATAAACGTCGCTCCACTGGAGGAGGGGATCAGTCGTACATCAGTTATACACGAGTATTCGATCAGTTACAAATCAGTCGTACATCAGTTATAACCACGTCAGTTCCGGGAGATCAGTTACACGCGAGTACCACATCAGTATTCATCAGTCAGTTAGACAGCAGTTCACGTCAGTTAAGTTTCACACATCGCGAGCGCGTCCCTATTCAAGGTTTTAAACACTACTTCTTTAATATTTATTAATCATTTCATAGTTCTTATATGCATTTACAATTGTGCATCTTAGCTTGTTTATCTATTTCAAAACACATTAAATTATTTGTTAAAATATAGTTTATTTTCATAAATCAGTAGTACGTATTTCGAACAACAACTCTCTAACTAACAACACTTACTCCTCACTTCAACTCCCGATACCAAGACATCTGATACCAATACACTACCCTTAGATTTGTTTTTTCTAGGAGCCTCTACAGCTCACTGCCCGGTGATGGACAGTGTTGTCTGTAACGAGAGAACACTGTCCGGAGACCGGCAGTGCACTGAGAAGACTCCAGGTGCCAATGATCATAGAAGTGACGCGCCTTAAATTAAAAAAAAAAAAAAAAAACTTTACTCTCTGTCGATGGACAAAATCCAAAACCGGCTACGAATATCAGAAATATGCATGTAACGATGGATAAAATATCAGATGTTATCTAGCATTGCGAACCCTTCCACATATTAAATAATAGTTATACCATTAATTACGTGCATTGCAGTTTACTATAATGCAAATATTTTACTTTAAATATATATATATATATATATATCATTCTTTAAAACATGTATTTCTTTTCTCTAGCCGCGCTAATACCAAAAATTGTGATCGTGTCATATTTCCAAAAAAATCGAGTTTACCCCGGTTATGCACGTTGAATGATGTCCCGCTTAAAAAATATCTTTAAAATAAAACAAAAAAAAAAACAAAATCGCAGAAAGCTCAAACAGGATATTTTGTTTAGGTATCAACCTGCATCTGCTTGCAAAATACGGCAACAATGTTTACTCAAAATATACTTCTCATTGTTTCTCTGCAAAAATCAAATATTATATACCACTTTAATGTAAAACCCAGTGATCGTAGCATTTGCTAATTTTACATGAGTTCCACGACTATACACTGTCTAAATAAATTTGGAAAATGAGAGCTTCCTATCGTAAGCAAGTGCATATTTCTATGCTATACTTTTACAAAGTTATCACCACGCTTTACCAATAAATTAATTAATTGTTTTATATCAACAAATATAGAAGAAATCTATTTTCAACATTCACGTTCACAGAAAAAAATACTTTTTCGCAATCCTGGTTATGTAATGGGATCCGATCATTAAAGATTCATAGGATCCGAAGAGCGGTAAACCAAACATTAAAAGAATCAAAAGATATAGTTCGATTCAAATAAATATAGCGACAGCAGAACAATACAGGACCGTTTAGCAACAGTACATCCAGTCAGCAACGTATATGAAACCCTCAATAATATTTAATGATGAACAATTTTCCAACCCCCAATCTATCTATTTGAAACCAATATCTTTGTCTGACTGAAATCCTCAATCAAAATTATTAGCAAAAAATCTTCTCACGGATATGATGACATATCATGTAGCTTGATACTTATAATGGAACCTAACATTGATAAATCAATTCATCATATTTTCAATTTGTGCCTTGAAAAGGGTGTTTATCCAGACGGCATGAAGACTGCCAGGATAGTTCCAATCTTCAAGAAAAGAAAGAAGGATGACCCCAATAACTATAGGCCTATTGCTGTTAAGTCTGTGTTTGCTAAAATCTTAGATGACCTCATTTATGAAAGATTTATGGATTTCTTAATATCGTGTAACGTCGTCTTCTCTGAGACTCAATTTGCATTTCTTCCTGAAAAATGTTCAATTGATGCTATTTCTTGCCTTTTGGAAAAAGTGTACAGATCCCTTGATCAAAATAATGACGTTATTAGTTTATTTTTCGATTGCTCCAAGGCCTTTGATATTGTGCAGCATGAAAAATTGTTAGAAACTCTGTACAAAGTTGGCATCCGGGATGTCGTTCATCAACTCATGAATTCATATCTAGGCAATAGGAAACAAGTTGTCACATTAAGATCTTCTGATGAAGGCAATATCCAAAGAGAATTTCATTCTCGGACCCTATTATCTCCTAGTGGTGCAGGACAAGGCTCTGTGTTGGGAACCCTCCTATTTATTATAGAGATCAATGATGCACCCAGAAAAAGTAGGAGAGGCAAGATAATTCAGTATTCAGATAATATCAGCACAGTATTCACTGGAGGAATCGAGGATGACGTTGTGAATTGTGCCAATGTTGGAGCAGATGACATATTTAGATGGTCCAAAGATGAATGCATTAAAATGAATAATTCCAGGACGGTTGGTCTGTGCTACTCAGTTGCTCCAGGTGGAAAAGAGTACTCTCCTTTAGTTAAAACTGAATGTGGCAGCATAATCTTCCCATCTTCGACAAAATTGCTTGGACTCCACATTTCTGTAGATCTGCGCTGGAAAGAACATATAGGATCACTGGCTTCTAAACTTTCGAGCATATTATGTCTCTTGAAAAAATTAACTCTAATCCTCAATCTCGAGGCCTTGAAAGTAGTATATTTTGGAAAATTCCAATCAACGCCTTCCTATGGGATAATGTTTTGGGGAAACAGCCCATGTACATCAAGAATTTTTCGCATCTAAAAAAGAGCTATTCGTGCTATGGTTAAAGCAACACCCAACGAAAGCTGTAGGTTGCATTTTAAAAATAATAAAATCCTCATGATTCCAGCTCTTTATATCTTTACCATCTGTTCATGGTTCTACAAAATTAGAAATAATTACAACATCTTCAACCATAAATATAATACTCGGAATCGTGACCACTTTCCTTTTCCTCAAGCAAACCACTCATTTTGCATATTTTCTTATTTATTTATGGTTTGGATTAAATATTTAATGCACTTCCAAAAGAAATTTCATCTTCAGCAACAATGAAATTGTTTAAATCTTAACTAAAAACTATGCTCCTGGATAGAGTAATATATTTTTTGGATTATTTACTTACAAAGAATTGCTTTGTAAAAAGGTTGTTATTAGATTGTTTAATGTATTGACATGTCTTGTTCATACAAGTGTATGCAGAAATGAAGATAAATAAAGATTATTATTATTATTATTATCCACTGCCTTCTTATTAGTCAGTCTCTTTATATTTCTCTCGCTACCTAACTTCTATTTCACTGTAAAGTCCTTGCAGTTTGTATGTTCTATTCTTTATACAGTGTTCAGCATATCGTCTAGTTTATTTCTTATTACTATATTCATTTTTTCTGATTCTCTCTCTCCTACTTCTCACTTCCATTATAGTTAAGAACCGCTGATATAGACCGATCACTTTTGATTGAAATATTTTTCCAAGTAGGCAGATGAAGTCAGTTAAACATTTAGTAAAAATTCCCACTTTGAAGTAACTTTATTAATTATAATTATGCAAATGGAATAATAGAAAGTCGTATCAGTGTTCCACAACAGATTTTTTTATACAATTTTATTTCTATTTATAGTAGCAACTCTCAGCAACTTTAAAACACCTGTTGTTAACATTTAGCTTCATACAACAAAAGAAAAGAGCTTTATTAATAACTTATTCTATACAAAATGGCAAAGGTTATATCATAGCTTTTAGGACGCTTTATTTACAATAATTTTTGTGTTTAAAAAATATAAAACTTTGCATCCTTTGATAGCGACACTTCTCAAGAGAGTGTTTTTTTTTTTTAATATTCTTAGTCACGTGGTTTCATTTTATTTGCATATAGGAAAATCTCTCCTTCTTTTGCTTTAATTTTTTCATTTTGTTGTTTTGAAGAGAAAAAGCTATTTTTACTTTTTTTGTTTTTACAATATATTTTTAGTTTCTCTTACTCCTAGTAAGAGGTACAATATATTTTTACTTTCTCTTACTCCTTAGTATTATTTAATTATTTATCCTCATTTATTATCATTATTTCTCCACATGATTAATTTTTCTAATTGTAATGTTTGTATGCATATTTACGAAGGATGAAATCTTCGTCTTCTAGGAGATTACTTGTTTTTTACTTTCTCTTACTTCTAGTAAGTGGTAATTGTGTCAAATTTTCGATATCGAGAGGTTTCACCGGGAATATCCATTTTGAGGTACACTGAGTCCAAAAAAAGTGTTTTTTAGAAAATGGTCTCTTATATATATATATATATATACAATATAGCTCAAAAAGGAAAAATTGTAGAAACTTGAAACTTGATATTCCATTTATGTATCACCATTGGATCTGACAATACGTTATCTGTTAACGTGTATACGTTAACTTAAAATAAATATTTTTAATACATTTTTTTTTAAAATAAACTAAATAAAAAGTATGATATATATAGCACATTTAAATTTATTATAAACTATTGTTGCAGAACAGATCAATATTAAACTAAATCACAACTATTGAAACTTTGACAATATGTGGCATATATAAGAGTAAAGTATGGAAATAACTTATGAAATGTACTTACAAAAATTTTCAGTTAGAATTCCAGTAGTAACTAATGTAGTTCAACTTGTGACATACCATCACCAAGTGTTACGTACATTGGATGGGTCAAGGTTTATAAAGGGCTAAGAGAGCGGATGCGAAAACCGTGTCTTAGTCTGAATGTTGTTTTGGAAATTCCAGGAGATTGTTATAACTAAGGGATAGGTTTTTGATGTCTGTTCTAAAATTGATAGATATATTTTTTTTAATGTGAATCATTTCCAATATATTTCTTTTTTTATTATTATTGTTGATGGAGAGAATTTTAGTGTTTTCCATGTCAAATTCATGTTTGCCATAGGAGTCCCAAATCAAAATAGATCTGAAGAAAAGATGTATTTTAGTTTTTTTTTTGAAAAATATTGTGATCTTTTGTGATAATATAAATATACACACATATTAATATAATACTATTATTTTTTTTCTGTTACAGAAGTATTATCATCTGTACATGCAATGTCGGTGTTGAATATACTACACAATGCGTTAACCTTGTACAAGAGAGTTATCGGAAGTAAGCAGCAATGTACACCAAGCCAGAGGTGAGCAGGTGAGAAGTTGATAATAACAAAAAATATGGAAAACAAAACGGTCAAGGGGCTGTGATATAAATGTAGAAAACTTAATTATTTTCATTTAATTGTTTAATTATTGGAATTTATATAATGCTTCTTTTATATAAAAAAAAAACGCTGATTATATTGCCAAAACAAAACATATATAACTATTCCTAGAAGGGCTTTAAGAGGTTTCAAACTTAGAACTTGTAAGGACTAATAAAAAATGTGCTCATAAAGAACTTGAATATGGAAGATAATTGCTCTTAGTGATGCGTAAGCTCCTTGAAGAATATAGGAAATGGGATTTAGAAGTCTGCAAAGAAAAAAACTGAGCCTGGAGATAGAGGAGGAAGATAAAAAATCGAGGATTAGGTGATTTTATCGAATACTGAATTTGAATAAACTTGGATATTTCGATTAATATCAAAGGTTCAACATCAAAGGGCGAACTAAATATACAAAAGAAGATTCAACGAGGAAGAAATATGTTAAAGACTTTGAATTTTTCAGAGATATTTTCCATGATAGCCAGCTTCTTTTTGTGGTCATCGACCGGTTTCAGGCGTTCGCCTATCATCAGGATGTTTTTGTCCAAACAGTGTGATAACATAGACTAACACGGAGTGTGAATATAAAATTCGATTATTTTCTAGTTGTATAACAAAGGAGGTTTAGAAGATGTCCGAAATTATAGAGGCATATCTTTTGCTGATGCCAAATACCGTAAATAAGTTACATACGGTCACTCCTAGAGATTGCTAGTGAGCCTGTCGTAAGGACGGATTTCAGAACTATACAGGTATAAAACTAAAGTGAGGTGTGTCAGGTACCCGTGGTCCTAACAGCTGGCTGGGTGTACCAAACTCAATTAATTAGACAGCAATGTATGTATCGTGCCTACAGCACCTCAGTTAGCATTAACTCAGACCATATATTTTACAATAGAATTATAAAAAACTTATACGTAAAATTAAAATTTTTCGTTTAGCCCATTTACATGAATTCTATTGAAATTCACCAAAAATATTTTTTAGAACAATTATTGTACACTTTCAACAATATGTAAGAAACAGGTCGATTGTCGACTCCTCTCGTCTCATGTCGATTGTTTTTTCCTTGTATAAAAAAGGTTTAAATAATGTGTCAGAACCATTTTCCGTGGTAGCCTGCTTCATTTTGTGGTCATCGACCGGTTTCGGGCGTTCGCCCATCTTCAGAATGCGGTTTTAGCACAATGTGACAGCACAGATTTGCACAGAGCAAATTCAGTTTACACAATGAGTCGATTTTGTGATCAACATATCCTGCAAAGAGCAAATTTAGTTGATATACTCGGATTGATATTCATACGAATATTATTATCACTGCATCAATTTTCTAATCTCAATTGAAACGACCGGTTTCATCATGTTTTGTTAAAACATCTGTGTTATCGCACCATTTTAACGTAACATCCTGATGATTGGCGAACGCCCGAAACTGGTCGATGACCACAAAAAGAAGCAGATTATTGCGGAAATATCATTGATGCTTTCCAGCTCTGCGGAGCCAACCACAACTTGGAATTCTGTTTTGTGGTCGCCAGAAGTCAGCCTCAGATTAGATTAGATTAGATTCTATGGGGGGATTGGCTCTTCATCCTGCGTCATCGCGACCCCCGTGGGTCTATTGTGGCACCCCCTAATTGGAGACCCTACCCCAGTCCTGTCCTTTGTCGAACTGTCGGGTCTGGGGAGGCTTCCATGTGGTCGATTTAGAGCCCCTCTCGAGCCCTGTCTGCCTTAATAGATTAATAGACCCGAGAGAGGCCCCTGGCTAAGGCTTGCAGGCACCAGCTTTTCTTATCAAACAGGCTTTCACCTCAGCCATACTAGCCGCTGGCACTGACATAGCACGTGCATTGCTGTTTCCTCTTCTTCCTGACAAAACCTACACAGGCTATCCGTTGCAAACCCATGCGATGCGCAAGTCTGCGCAAATCTTCCCAAGTCTACAATGGCCAGTGAGAACGCCAGCTGCCATCCTTATGGCTACCCGGCCTAGTTGGAGTAATTCTGCAGTTAGCATGGGCGAGTAGCTATGAGTAAACGCTTTCGCCTGCCTCTGGCCTGGGGTTTTAGCTCCTATTCCCTTGATTGGTCGTGCATCCAAGTCCTGATGGATGCACTCCTGAAGCATCTTGAGACACTACAGAACGGTTCCGGCCCTATAAGTGTTCCGATGGAACCTTCCCGGGCCAAACGGTCTGCCGCCTCATTACCTCTGTGACCCGAATCCCCAGGTACCCAAACCAGGAAGACCTTATTATGGCTACTAATATCCCTAAGTGCACCTAGGCAATCCCATGCCAGCCTTGAGCTAATCTCCCAAGAGTCAATTGCCCGCAGGGCAGCCTGGATATCCGAATAAATGACGATTCTGGAGTTATGCACGCCACGTCTTCCTATTTCGGCGACGCTGGTAATAATTGCGACTACCTCTGCCTGAAAGACCGTGGCTAGTCTTCCCAGGCTCACCGATATATCACATCTCGGATGAACTCCGTACACACCGGCTCCCACTCCTTCTTCCATCTCAGACCCGTCCGTATACCACATAGATTCGCCTGAGATTGGCGGCCCGTTCTTCCAAGCCCCTCTGTCTAATATCAAGACTTTGAAGGGTTTTTGGAAGTCGTATCTAGGAGTCATTATATCCGAAGGCAGACCTAGAATCTGGTCTGTCTCCAACTCCTCGCATAGTTTCTGGTATTTCCCACTATGCCTGGGATAAATGGGAGCTTGTCCCTGTTGCAGTCGAGCCACGACTGCCCTAGCAACGCCTTGTACGTAGATGTAGAGTGGTGGAAGATTTAATCGAACCTCCAAGGCCGCAGTGGGGGTAGTCACAAGTCAGCCTCAACAAGAAAATCTTGCTTTGTCTTATTCCATTTAAACAATGAACATTTTTTTAAGAATTGCAACGTTTTCAATATTTAGCTGATCTGGCCATACAAAAAGATGGTAGGGTTTATACTTGTATATCTGAGCGGAACGGGTACAAGGTATTACATCGCAGAATGTGGATGCTTTATCGCTTTCTGTCAAAACCAACAAAGCTTGTGTGCAGTTTAATTTAAACCAAACTGACCGACCCCTCCCCCAAACTCTAAAGTAGATTTTTTCGGCAAAATGTTGCAAATAAAAATGAAACTTTTTTATCTGTCCAATGACCATTCCAAGTTTGAAGAAAGCTTGCAGCCAAGAAAACAAATTCCAAAAAATTGAAATTCCAAAAAAACAAAATTCTATTCTCTAAAGTCGTATTTCCGGTTATCAGATTTTCTTCAAATATGACATTCTTTTAATGCTTCCAATGTATATTAATATTATATAGAACCATACATTGTACCGAAGTGGTACTCCTAGAAATATCAACTTTCCCGGGCAAATGTTTCAACCAAAATGTGATAGGTTTTAATGTATCTAGATATATTATATTTACGAAACTGAAAGAAAATCGTTGGACACGTTTTCGAGAAAATCACGAAAAATTAAGGAAAAAAATCAATAAAGTCATACTTCCTTTGAAT
The DNA here is from genome assembly GCA_011037195.1 of Triatoma infestans. Taxonomy (NCBI): domain Eukaryota; kingdom Metazoa; phylum Arthropoda; class Insecta; order Hemiptera; family Reduviidae; genus Triatoma; species Triatoma infestans. The sequence continues at coordinate 25,422 of JAAEAF010007845.1, forward strand.
TCTTCAGAGATATTTTCCGTGTTAGCCAGCGTTCATCGACCGGTTTCGGACGTTCGATAGATAAATTTTGTCCAAAACCTTCGTATCAGATGCGATTGTAGTTAGTATGTTCTAGGTTTAGGTAAGCGAAATATCAAATTTGAACTTCTTACGATTTTCCGTTTTATGAGATATTTTGTTAAAACACACACACTCACTCACACATACAGACCATTCGCTAAAATCATTTATTTTCTACCTAGGGGACCTCGAAACATGTATTTCCGGTTGAAAACTCAATTTCGAAAATTTGACACGAATCATGAGTCAAATGGAACCATTCGGCATGAAGAAATTAGAAAACGAATTGAACAAAAAATGAATATTTTGCATGAATCTGTACTTTGGAAGCTAAAGCGGTGCAATGAATGATTATGCGGAAATGGAAGGAATAGCATGGCTTAATTTTATACCAGTGGAAAGGCGAAGAAAAGGCTGGCCACATAGAATGTGGTTGGATGGATATTTCGCAGACTTTGGCAGCGAAAAACAATAGCAGAACTGAAAATAATGACATGATACTTTTGTTGGGCATTGGGATATGTTAATTAATGTACAACTCCTGCCCCACCAAAATATATAATTATTTTGGAATTTATTATGCTGGGGTATGTATTATTGATTTATTCGGATGAAGATAGAGATAGGATGAGAGCGACAGTGAGAGAGAGGCGTATGTTAGTCACAGTATATATTTCCCCTTGTTAATTAGCCAAGCTTTAGACTAAGGATTGAGAGAGCGATTTCACTAATCCAAATTCTTGTTGATATATTTCGTTTAAGAATTAAACCTCTTCCTTAAGGCTGTTGGTTTAAGACTTCTTGAAATTTTTGTATAGACTTCTAGTTTATTATAGACTTTGTTGGATCTTGGAAGACTAGTTATGCATTCGTTAAAGACTACTACGGGGACCAATTTATTAATGCAGACTTTTTGATTAAACTGGTGGTCCATATCAAGCCAAATTATCGTTAGGTAACTCCAAATTCCTGTGTGTAAACTGAATTTGCTCTGTGCAACTCTGTGTTGTCATACTGTCTGAAAAAAACGCATGCTGAAGATGGGCGAACGCCCGAAACCGGTCGATGACCACAAAATGAAGTAGGCTACAACAGAAAATGTCTCTGATGCTTTCCAGCTCGGCGGAACCAACCACCACGTAACAGTAACCAAACAGAGATCAAAAGGGAGATCAGTAACCAAAGAAAGTAAAGAGAAGAGAAACGAACCCAAGCACTCTCGCTGGACTGTCTGTCGCTGTATTTATACAGTTTCTCCCACTCTAGTCCGAGAAAGTGCTTGGATTCGTTTCTCTTTTCTTTACTGTCTTTGGTTGCTGATCTCTGAAACTGTATAAATTGTCCAGACAGTCCGCGGACAGTCCAGTGATATATTTCAACACAGTTCAAGACTGTTTAATACAGTTCGATATAGTTGAATAAAGTTCAAGACAGTTCACTATAGTTCGATACAGTTAAATACAGTTCAATATAATTCACTATAGTTCATCATCTCGCCAGTCACTTCGTGTCATTTTTATGCCACTCTACCTTAAGCATTCTTTATTGTAATGTCCAGGCAGACTGTGTCTCTTCATTATTATATACAGTTAACCAGTGTTAATCCAGTCTTCTTATTACAACCACAAAAATTGTTAGGTTGTATCAAAAGTGCAGATATAATATCATCAATGACGCTGTTATATAACAGTGGTAAGAAGTAAAATATTTCCATCACAAATTCTACTGGAATTTTGGTTTTCATTTACAGGAATTGGGACAAGGAAAATGAGAACTTTTCCTTGTTGTGGGGGAAGGGTGGATCGTAAAGCTGGAATACACTGAAATTTTATTTTTATCTCCAATTTCATTTTAGTTTAAATTGGTTTTTCTCAGTCTAAAAAAAAAATAAATAAATTAAACGGAAAAGTTCCAAAGAAGTTTTCAAAATAAAGCACTCTTCAGCCTTCAGAAGGTATTTTACAGAATTTATTGAAAAAGTTTATTTAGACTATTAAAATGTAAGGAGAAACGAGAAAGGAGTACTTTTTTATTTATTTCAGCATCCAGCCATTTACACATTAAACAGGTTTCATTCTTTATATTCAGTTTTAAAATATCTATTGAAGCCAAATTCGCCCAGCATCTCTGCTTTATTATTCGAAAGTTTAATTTAATTTTGTCAGAAATTTAAATATTTAAATTACAATTACCTTGATAATAATTGTCTAAATTTTTAAGTATTAAATTTATCTAACAGTTGACAATTTTTTTGATAATCATATCGGACACCATTCAGTGATTTCGTAGTTTTTATATTTTGTCCAACATATGGTATTTTCTCTTAATGCTGTTAAGAGGAAGTATTGCGTGTTCTTATTGCAACCTTCCTTCCTGCACTAAACTAACTTCTTGGAAACCTTTGTCAACTGGTTAAAATATTCTTAAGAGTACTAATATTCTGAAAATTCCGGAATTATCTTTTGACCTGATGAAAACAATGTCTTGGGGTGACGAACACTTTTACTAGTTAGATGTGTAGTTGTGTAGTGGGAGTGGCTATAAAATTACCTAAATTGCGACCTAGAAGAACTATTGTGACTTCCTTAGGCATATAGTTGTACACAGATTGTGGTCCTCTCTTTTAGATCCTCTTTTTTTTAGATTGTAGGCCTTATTTATTGTTTGAGTGTTTGGGGATGTTGTTCTAACACCCAGAAGTAAGCCACTTCTTCAGAGATCTTGGCGACCCTGTTGGAATACCAGCCTAAGAACACACAAACAACACTTAAATCGATACCTCCAACACTCACAATACACATATAGTTTGCAGAGGTTTTATTGGGTTTGACATTTAGCACTACTCTATTCCCAGCATTTAGAGCCACTCACACATTCTACCTGTACGTAGCATTATTCTTACTACAACACTGACTCTCGGGAAGGATATATTAGGTCGCGGTGAATATTTTTTTTTTTTTTTTTTAATTCTCTCTGTACATATTTACATCAAAATAGTGCTCATTTTATCAAGCTGGAATACCCGCAAAGACGCCGAGGATTCCTGAAAATTCAGGCTAATCTGCTTGTTTCTATGGGAGTATATTGTTACAATGGGAATGATACAATCTACGGTCATTATTTACACCTGCTACCTTCATTTCATCTATCTTGCCAGAGCGGTTGGTTGCATTCGGCGAAATAAGTACTTCACAATCTTACTTCTTGTTACTCTAAGCCATGGTTAATCAAGAGAAAACTGTGCGGCGCCATGGATGCAATAAAAATGCTTTTTTACTTTCTCTTACTTCTAGTAAGAGGAAGTATTGTAATAGTGTTAAATTTTCGATATCGAGTTTTCATCAGAAATATCCGTTTTGAGGTCCCATGAGTCAAAAAAAGTGGTTTTTAGAGAAGGGTGTGTATGTATGTATGTATGTGAACAGCATAGCTCAAAAAAACGAAAAATCGTAGAAAGTTGAAAATTGATATTTCGTTTAAGTATTACCATGAGATCCGATAGTAGATTATCTGTAAATTCCTCAACCGGATTTATCACTTTAAGAGTTGATTTTTTTTTTTTTACTTTTTTGCAATTTTCTCAAAAATAGATCCAATGATTTTATTGAAATTTGGTTCATCAACTACACATACAATGAACTACAAGAGCGTTTATTTGAAATATTACTCCGGAAAAATTCATTTAAGTACTTTTGGGCGAGGGTTGTGATTATGGTTCCTCTAAAGTGCAATTTCAGTTCGTTACACAACTCTACCATCTAAATAATATTAATTAGAATTAAACATGTTGTTGAAATTCCAAGTTTGATAAAAATTGGATGACCGGAAGTGCGGTTTTACTAGAAAGTATTTTTAAATTTTATCGATTTTCTCCATAAAAGCACCGACGAATTTCATTAAATTTCATATACTAACTATAAAATTTGTCAATCACAATTTTGAAAACTAGAGTAAGAGAAAGTTGTATATGTAGATCACGCGCCAGATTTTTTTTCTCTGGCAACTTGTGCTAACTAATATGCCGAAAGCCACACAAATCTAAAGCTGTTTAGCGAATGTTCAAGCTCCTGGCTTCGACGATTCGTCTGAAGAATTATTTTAATCTCCAACAGCCAAGTAAGATTGTTTTTTATTAGTTCAATGTAAATTGAATAACCAAGTACTGAAATTAGTAACTAGACCCGCCATCTCGTCATAGCCGAGTGATTATCATTAAAATTGATAAATGCTTTGGAGATGTATCGATGGTAGATTTTTTATTTTTTTTTAAGTGATGGTAGTCTTTTCAAATACTACTTTATTTAAGGAGAAAGCCCTTCTAGCTACTTGGTACTAGCTTAGTAAACCATTCCCGCAATGAGTAGCTCCACAAATTTACATAGCTTAACAAATACATAGAAGCATTATATCCAAAAATGTATGGAACTAAAGAACTGATTATATTTATAAAATCAAATAAAACAGCACTTGGATACCTTTTGTTTCCCTGCAATTAAAAATAAATTGAATTTATTGGCCAGTAAAAAGCACCTGATCAGAGCTTTAAAAAAATATAATTCTTATATAAATATTATGAATGTATTAATTAAGTATTTATTGCTTTTTTATGTTAAGTATAGTTAATTTAAATTATAAATTTTTTATTTCACAAAATGACCCTTATTGTTAAGTTATACGTAAAAGTTATTTATTTAATAGTTATTTTTTTTTTGTATTATATTTATTTTAATAAACCATTGGGACGTATTAATATGACAAGTGTGAATAATAGCGGCAGTTTAAGATAATTTTTACTGTCGTTTCTTCATTTTAAAATTACAAAATCTTTAGATTAAGACAAATGAATAAAATTACTTTAATCTAAACTTAAAACACGTTCAGACGTTGAAATCTCATTCATTTAATATTATTATCTCTCCAGCAGCGCCCTCTAGAATGTAAGTCACTTAAAAAAATCTTCTTTTTTCTGCTTTCTATTTTAATTTGATAAATAACGTATAATTTTGCACACAAAAAAATAAAGAAGAGGCCGTGCCTTTTTGTGTGAAAGTTTGCATTTGCTTAAATTAGGTTACATTAGGTTTTAATAGTATAACTCTTATTTTAACTTCTATAAATCAGAATTATATGTCTTATTATTTATTCGCAATTGCAAAACTTTGTTCTTTTGATTACGTACTTCTGAATGACAGATTGTTTTACGGTTTTATTTGCACGAAATTTCATGAAAATTGGTAAACCGGAAGTGTGTTTTTACTGAACAGTTTTTTTTTTCAGTTTTCGCGATTTTCTTCATAAAAACAACCGACGAATTTCATTAAATTTGGTCTACAAACTAATTTGTCAATTACAATTTTGTAAACTGCAGCAAGAGAAAGTTGTGAGAGTGTTCCATACCAGATTTTTTTTTTTTGTTCTTGGCAACTTAGACCATCATCAATCAAAGGAGCGTTGTTTCTGATCAAGTGATGAGATCTTTGCATGATTTCATGAATAAAAATGAAAAATGAAAAAATCTTTTGCAGAGATTTGCACCCAAATCCTTGTTGTTAGTAATCAGGGCATTGACCATTTTCACAAGCGCGGAGCACGATTGAATCCTCCTCCCCCCTCCGAATTATAGGATCTAGACATTTGTCTTACTTGCCTATTTGGTCAATCCGGCCCTGGTAACAGTATTCCCATTTGGCCAAATCTTGGAGGATATCGGAACAAGTTTAGCGGATACCAGTTTAGAAGGTGGCATCATTTATTATGCTAATTTTCAAGAGAAAAAAATTTCTACTTATTTATCGATAGCCTATTTCTAAATACTCTTTCTTTTCTGCTAAGAAAGAGTTCAAATGACGTCATTTTTTATGAAAATTCAATTGCTACGGTAGTAATGAAAAGTAAATATATTTGCTGCAGTAGAATTTAAATATGTTGTAGAACAACCTTTGGTTTTATTTCAATCCAATCCATCATAAAGCACTTGAAGGGGAAAATCTCCGCTGTAATATTATTTTAAGAGGGCGATTATTTTCATTTTAGTTAGTTCCTCTAGGGCCGTCCACTTCCAGAATGACGATGATGGATACCTTCCTTAGAATAGGTTCTCCATACCTGAAATACGAAGAATACTTTCGGCCCAAACGGCGCACATTTCTCGCAAGGGATATCAGCTTCGGTATCGCTCTTTCAAAGCAAAATTGCTGTGTACAACCCTGTCTCCTGGTAAAAATTTGCAATGAGAACTTTTTAATACGTTCTAACTAATTCGCGTTTCTTTTTTAACAAAATTTTCATCAAAGACTGTTTGTCTTATTCAATAAAACTATATAAAACAAAAGTTATCTTAATTATGTTTTTACATCATTAACTTCTTACAAGGTTTAGGTGGCTTGAAGAGTTGTTGAAATAAAGACACCCGCACTGCTATAATTTTTTATTAACAATTACTGTATTAAATATACACTATACATGTATAAAGCGTTAGATAGTAACAGCGTGTGGGTAAGACTTGTTGGTCCTAGATAACTTCTTGATGATTATACTGTGTGTAGCTCTCTTATTAAAATTAATTCTCCATTAATCTCACTATTTATAAAATGTAAAACAGTCTTGGACCACAATTTATACGAAATCTGGATCTCCCTCTTTGGGGACTTGGGCGAAGCTTGCGGCTTAAATTGATATAGCCGTTTGGTGGTTCTGGCGTTGTTAATGATTTGGTAGGGGCGTGGCACAATACTTTGGTAGTAATAAGACGCATAATATCTCACCCAACTGAAGAAGATAATATGTCTGGTAAAAATCTCCATTTATCACGAATAAATCTTAATCTATTCGTATCTTAATCTACATCTTAATCTATTGTAGAAATGAAATAGATTACTGATAAACAAAACGATTGAGGGCTAAAAGTACTACCAATTTATTCAAAAACAATATTTCGAAATATTACTAGTTTTGTATTTATATTGACTGTAATTTTTGTAACCAATAACTTAATAAGCTAAGTGGTTTTATTTTTAACTGATTTCCGTATTTAAAAGCACAATCTCCATGTGTATCATGACATTGAATACCGCCTCTTTGTTGCAAGAGATGTGTAAAGATGGATGCTGTCGTGATATCTTAACCTTAATCAAAAAAATATTGCTTTATTATCTAATTATTCTACACTCTCTCATTATCTAATTATTCTACACTCTCAAATACACCTCATTATAACTCTCATTACAATCTCATTATTATCTAATTATTCTACTCTCTCATTATCTAATTATTCTACACTCTCAAATACACCTCATTATAACTCTCATTACAATCTCATTATTATCTAATTATTCTACACTCTCAAATACACCTCATTATAACTCTCATTACAATCTCATTATTATCTAATTATTAATGTGTAAAGATGGTAAAGATGGATGGATGTGTAAAGATGGATGGATGTGTAAAGATGGATGCTGTCGTGATATCTTAACCTTAATCAAAAAAATATTGCTTTATTATCTAATTATTCTACACTCTCTCATTATCTAATTATTCTACACTCTCAAATACACCTCATTATAACTCTCATTACAATCTCATTATTATCTAATTATTCTACTCTCTCATTATCTAATTATTCTACTCTCTCATTATCTAATTATTCTACACTCTCAAATACACCTCATTATAACTCTCATTACAATCTCATTATTATCTAATTATTCTACACTCTCAAATACACCTCATTATAACTCTCATTACAATCTCATTATTATCTAATTATTCTACACTCTCAAATACACCTCATTATAACTGTCATTACAATCTCATTATTATCTAATTATTCTACACTCTGAAATACACCTCATTATAACTCTCATTACAATCTCATTATTATCTAATTATTCTACACTCTGAAATACACCTCATTATAACTCTCATTACAATCTCATTATTATCTAATTATTCTACACTCTGAAATACACCTCATTTTAACTCTCATTACAATCTCATTATTATCTAATTATTCTACACTCTCAAACTGGTTGAAAAAAAAAAAAATGAAGGCTTGGGGTTTTATTCCCTTTTTGTTTTATATAGATCCTTTATCTTTAATCAAGTCATTATTTCCAGTTGGAATGAATCTGTTTCTTTTTGGTTTCTGAAACGGTTTTTGATTGAATTAAACTTATTGCTAGTTTAAAATAATTCAATAAACAACAAAAATTGTTTAAATACGACGAATAAATTATAGGCAATTCTATTAAATTATATTGGCAATATATCAATTGTATTTTGAAACAGTATAGAAACTAAAATAAAATAAATTCTGTAGAGGGAAACTCATTAGAAATCTAAGACAATAGTAAGTTTAGGAAAAACTTTACCCAGTACTATTTCCAAACAGTTTACAATAGAAACAACCTTTACCGAAGTAAAGTCTAATAGAAAAATAAAGAGAACTTAGTTAGAAGTTTCATTGTTACTGACATTTGTAAGGTGTTGGCCCAATACCATCGTAATGAAAATCACTGTCAATTAAGTTTACCAATAATACTGGATTAAATTGAAATGAAAATAATAATTGGACTAAACCAATTTTTATTGATAGATAATATTATCGCACTTCATTTTTGCATTAGAATATTCGTCATTATTATTATTTTTGAGGGGTGGGGGAGAAAATTTGTGATCATTTTTTTAATTTTTTTTTTTAAGAATGGGCAATGTAATTAAAGCTTTCTTTCTTAATTAAGGATTCACTTGCTTAAAGTTTATGTTTCAATTTAATCAGAAATACAAGCTCTTCAAAAAGAACGAAGATGTAAAGGACATTTTAATTAGTATTTACTCAACACTTCATTTAATCATTTATATACGTTTGAACTGCATTGAATTCGATTAAATGAATACAAGTTTTGAAAGTACAGAATTACTTAATCAGACATAGTTTTACTTGCTCTACTTTCTATTATAAGATGAAGAGTATTGCTAACTCAAATTTTTGAATCTTGAGTAAGAATAAATGTTTTCAACTTATGACCTGTTTTTACTTTGTTTAATATCTCAGTGACGAACAAAATCACAGGAGGCTGAGAACTAATATTTTATTTTGATACAATGGTCACATCCAACACGAAGGTTCCGGCCAAAATCCTTTAACCGGAAGTAAAGATTTACTAAGTGGTTTGTTTAGTTTTTTGCGATTTTTTCGAAAAGGATTCCAACGATTTTCTGTAAGATTAAGATTGAAAGCAAGGGGGGTCATAATCCCAACACATAGCAGTCAATAGAGGCTTATTGTGCCTACTGTAATAGGTATAGTACGAAACACTTCCCCTCTATATGAGATTGAGGGCTTTCATAGCCAGTTCTTTTTTGCGCTATCACCTCCTCGGGTCTCAAAGTGCCAAAGATCTCGTAACGCAATTTGGCGATTGCAACGCAATCAAACAAGTGTGAGGCGTTTACTCCTCCTCCTGACATAATCTACACATTACCCTTACCTTGTATAAGTGTTTCTTAAACGTACCATGCCCTGTGCATTGATAGGCCTGTCTCTAGATTAATCTGATTCCTTCCTAAGCAGAGGGTTTCTTTGGTACTATACCTACACAGCTTAAGCATAACCGTCTTACTGTGTGTAGTACCTGGATATGCTTCCTAGATTATGTCGTGTTCTCCCGAGCCACTCTCTGAGAGATACAGGGAGTGTTCACTCCCTTCCTGGCCAGTAGATCGACGTCTCATTATATCCAATCTCCATATATCCCGGCATTCACTCCAGCCGAACTTTATTGTGTCGGGGGCCTATCTACATTCCCCGACCAAGGATGAGGTATATCTGAAGGAAACAAGGGCCTTCAGCGCAACCTGGCTGTCCGAAAAGATATGAATCTCTTATTTCTACAATCCTTCCTCAGGTTTTCCTCACCACAGATCTTGATCGCAAAAACTCTCTATGTAACTAAAACTTATATTGCTCGAATGAATTTTATTTGAAACATTTCTTTTTTCTGTGAAAAATCCATGGGAAATGCAGCATTAGTCATAACATTAAAGTGTCTTTATTTACAATTTACATTTCTAAAATCTTACAAAATTAGAGTCCATTTAATGCATTGTCAGATTTCAATTTTAAATGAAATCGGTTAACGAGAAATTGCGACTTTACAGAATAGTTTTCTGATATTTTTGGAAAACATTATTGGAATTTGGGGGAGGGAGCTGGACACGTTAGTCTAAGCTCTAAACTGCATGACTAGTACTTTGGAGACTGATGGGAGATGGAATAGAAGGTAGTGAAGTCTAGATATAGTTATCTAATATTATAATCACTTTCATGCCCTAAAAGTACGTAGTGTTTCGCATGCCCTAAAATCCATATATGTAGTATATGCTCACTGCCACCTATATTTATGGAAAGAAAAAAAAATACACAAAAATCAACAGATAGGATTTTTAAATTAATTATACAAATTAACAAAAGTTATCAAAGATCGTAAATATACCTACGCAGGATTCCCATAAAAACCAAGATAATTTGCTCGGCCAGCTGGGACAGATTCCTTCTGTTAATGCCAATATGTCATCAAAAAATTTTACTGAGTTACCCCCCTTCCCCGAGAGCCGAACCAGAGACTATGAACTTGCAAAATTCCTTTTTCCAAATTCGTGGAGGAACTTTTCATAAATTGCTCTCTTTTTTCCATTGAATCGCTATAGTTGATCTGGATTGTTGCTCTCCTCCTACCTAATCAATAGTAGCATCAAGTATTATCAACAACTAACGCAATCAAACTGCTTTATCGAAAGATACGAGTTTTTTTTTTTTTTTGGGCTGGAGTTTCGGTCCCTTGCGCATTTACGACAGAGCTACCTCTTACAGAGGTATCTCTTATCGCCATCTGGTTGCCGATCGCTGATACCCCGCAGAGTGAAAAGTTCAGCTTCAATGTATCAACCCTCTTAGATTCTGGCCGTAATGGTTTTTCACAGACAAATTTGTCACAGAAAGTGGTGTTTTTAAAATGCTGGACATCGTAGTCTATTTGCAACTTGCAAATCGAAAAGCTATTCTCTTAATTTTTGCCTTATCCTTCTTAAATTTTGGACTTCGTTTACATTGATATTCTCCAGACCTAGCCGATCCGCGCGCGCGCACACACATATAAAACGACGATTCACAAAACCAAAAAAACAATTTTCGTATTCAGGTAACCTCAAAACGTGTACAGTAAATAATCAATTTCGAAAACTCAACACTACCACAATACTTTCTCTTACGCCAGTATCCGCAAATAAAAACTAGGAGTAAGAGAAAGTAAAGATAATTAAATATAATCTTAAAAATAAATTAATACAATTTCACTTCTAAATAAAACTTCTTTAAATTTGCAACAATTAGAAACGGTTACATGGATTGGCCATAAAAAAAGATGGTGGCGGGTTAAGCATAGGTAATATATACCTGACTATATATTATATTGTTATTTTATTTATCTGAGTACATAGCTGAGTATACTCTCAACGCCCTCTGTCTCAGGACCCAAGTACGTTTAAATTTAATCGTTTATGAGAGGTTTCCCAGAAACCTCTCTAAAATGAGTTTTTACTTTCTCTTATTACTAGGAGTCAAATCGTGTCAAATTTTCGATATCAAGTTTTCACCGGAAATATCCGTTTGAGGTCCCTGAGTCCAAAAAAGTGGTTTTTAGGAAATGGTCTTTGTGTGTGTGTGGGGGGGGGGGATATATGTGAACAGCATAGCTCAACAACGAAAAACCGTAGAAAGTTGAAACTTGATATTCCGTTTAGGTATCACCATGGTATCAGATAGTGGGTCATCTGTCAAAATTCCTCAACCGGAAGTACCACTTTGTTTTTTTTTTTTTACTTTTTTGCAATTTTCTCAAAAATGGCTCCAACGATTTTTTTTTTGAATTGGTATATCAACTACATATACAAAGAGATACAACTTTTATTTGTAACTTTTCTCTGGAAAAGAAAACAAAGTATTCTCTAAACTGCTATCGTAGTTGATTATACAATTCTATCATCCAAACAGAATTAATTAGAAATTAATAGATGGCTAAAATTCAGAGTTTCAAGAAAATTAGTAAACCGGAAGTGCGCTTTTACTGGACAGTTTTCGACGAATTTCATTAAATTTTGTACACAAAACTATAAAATTTGTCAATTGCAACTTTGAGAACAGGAGTAAAGAGAAAGTTGTGTGAGTGTTTCACACCAGATTTTTTTTGTTGGAAAAACTTTTCAAATGAAAGTGAAACGTTTTTAATTCTGCCTGTGAGTAATTCAAGTTTAAAGAAAATTGTTTAAACCGTTTTTGAAACGGATTTTTAAAACTCAAAAACATAAGTTGTAAAGTCGAACTTTCTTCCAATGTTGATTTTCTTCCAATTTTGAATTCCATCAATGCTTCTAATGTATTATACAGATGGTAAAACCATATACACTGTAGTGAAGTGGCACATTAGAGTGAGTTTTTCCTGGAAAATGTTACAAGTAAAGGATATAGGTATTTATGTAATGTAGAAGTATAGAAAGTGTTTGAAGAAAATCTTGGAAGTGTTTTCGAGAAAATGGCGTAACACTGAGAAAAACACATTCAGTAAAGTCACACTTCTGGTTGATGAATTTTGTCCGAAACCTTCATGTGATATGCGGTGGTATTATCTAATAGGAACACCAAGTTTGAACTTGCTGCGATATTTTTCATTTTTGAGATATTTTATTAACAATCACGCACACACACACACACATCCTCAAAAGTCTACTTCGAAAATTTGACGATCGCAACACTTCTCTTTTTTTTGGGAGGGGGGAGTGCACTGAGATCCTACGATCTATTGTGCTATGCCCCCTTGGTGCTGCAGGCTGCCTACAACATCCAAACAGATGTCCCAAGCGAACACCGTCTACAAGCCTCCAGCACGTTAAGATCCCTAAGCAAACCTAATAACCTGACAGGATCTACTGAGGATATATTCCCCTCCTTCTCCTGGTAACTACCCAGGTTCTTAAATCTTCTCTGAGTGGCAGCATCGCAATCCGTTAGGAGATATAATATAATCTCCCCATAGAATCTGTGCACTTCTAAACCCAGCTTCGTCAGGTATCCTCTGAGTCGACAATGCCCCATGAGGAAACCCATAAGAACGCGGAGTTTGTTCTTACTAAGACCAATGCAGGCCTCCGGATCTCCGTTGGTTATAATTTCTCAGGCAGATCTTAACCTGCCGCAATCCGAGGAGGGAGTTCCAGAGTTGAGACCTCTTTACCTCCTCCGCCTCCTCCTTCCTAAGTTCTTCCAAGAGAAACTGGTCACTGACCCCACAAAAAAATTCAGGCCCTAGAAGTGGGGATGCCAGCACCTATCTTTACCGGAGCGTCGGCCATTTCATTACCTTCAATGCCAACATGCCCTAACACTTACTCTTACTAGGAGTAAGAAAGTAAAAAGATTAATCATCAAAAAAAGCTCTTTGTAGACGTAGTTCGTAAAAGTAAATTACACTATGATGATTGGGTCTTATAAAAACCGTTTATTGGGTAATTTGGACAGGAAACAAATTTATATAAAATATAAATACTATGGGATAATGGATTAGCTGTATAATTCAAAGGACAAAATATCTCTGTAGTAATGGTAGGCAGTTTTGGAAAAAGAGGGACAGTTTGGTATTTACAGTTTTAATTGATCACTAATAAAACCGGAAAAAAGATAATTAAAAGAAGCGTTTATAATTTAGTAGAGGGTTTTTATTTTGCAGAATGGTTCTGGAAAACTGAGAGTGGCTGGGAAGGAAACTACTAGCAATACCAAGCAGTGTTTGGTAGGACGAAGTAGGCGGTTAATGATATTTGAGCGGCCAGTGTCTGTAATTGAATAAGAGTGAGACGTGGGGCTCGGGGAATGGTAACGGACAAGTACTACCGTTAGTGGAGCACTCTCTGTGTGCAAGAGAAAAGCTTAGAATTCCCCGAGTTTTCTAATAAAACATTAATTCCATCTAATTTGCATTTAGTTCGTTCGTCTTACCCAATATAACACTACCTCTCTTCTATACTTTTGTTCTTCTGTTTTGCTAGCAGTGCTCAGTTATTCTTGTTTTTGTCTACACTGGTAAAAAGACGAATTTGTAATACCACTGCCTAGTTTTTATACCCTCCTCTAACAACGTCATCACCATTTCACCCCGCCCGCCCATCACTTCAGCAAGCCGCTCACACCACCGTCTTATTTGAATATAATTTTATCATTCCTCAAGGATTATTCATGGATTTCTTCCTCTATTTTTGTTCTTATTTTAAAGGAATAGTATCTTTTTACTTCTTACTGCTCTAAGAGGAAGTATTCGATCTGTCAAATTTTCAAAATTAAGTTTTTACTCACTCGCATTTTCAGAGAAATACAATTTCTGAGATCCCAAAGTTAGAAAGAAAATAGTGTGTGTATGTGAGTTATGAGAGAGAGAAAGAAAAAGAGGATAGCAGGAAACACCAACTTAAAACTTTACATCCGCATCTGACATCCATCTTCCTCTTTTTGAAGAAGCACAAAGAAGACTCTTTTGTGACATTATACCTCACAATTTGGACGTAAAGACCCAGCAACCTTTTCTTCTCCACGGCACAGCAAAGTTCTTCCCCAAATTTCGCGGCATACCAAAAGTACATATGGATATTTATATATAAATAATATATACAAAATAGAATGCTAAATATTATATACTTTTTTTTATATAATACATATATATACATACAACCTGAGCTTGTCTCAATGAACACAAATGCTTTATCAGAGATATTTTCCGTGATAATTTACTTCTTTCAAGTTCAAAGTAAAATTCAAGCACAAAAACTCTGAGATAAGAATGAAATATGCCCACTTTACCAAAAAAAAAAGGAAAAACTAAACTGACAACTGAAAGACACACATTGGACTCGCCAATCCGGCACGCTAATCGGTTTTCACTCAAAGCACCAGGCTTTCACGGAAAATATCTCTGATGCTTTCTAGCTCTGTGGAACAAACCACAACACAAATGCTTTATATTCGGCTTGGATATTTGAAAGTGCAACCAAACGTTCTTGATCAAGACCTTTTAAGCACGACCGCTTATCATTTTTAATTAACACTAGAGTTGAGAAAACTTTGTTTACACAATTAGTCATTGAAAATGCGAGTCAAATTGGAAAATAGCGTGGTCTGAAATCCGAGGATATTTTTTCCTTACCGAAATCCACAAAAACATCCAATGGAACTTCTGCAAAGTGAATTTTTTCTGTCGTTACTCATTTCAATAAATTCCTTTCGAATTTGCAGAGAAAGTGCATCTGCAGAATTTATAGCATTGGGTACACAAGGATTTCGAATCCAATCGTATTGTTTCGTATTTATTGAATAAAAATAGTGGAGAATGCTAGTTTCCATTCTCGAGTCGGTCCGCACGAGCCGGGATGGCCCATATTCCACCCTCGAGGCATCCAAATCGATGCCTTGTCTAGCAAGGCATAGAGGAGCCTAAGGTTATTGAACATAATATCATACATCCCCTCTTACTTCATCGATCGTGTGGACGAGGGGAAGTATGGATCTTTTGTTGTGCCATCCTTTTTTCTTTAAAATAATCTTATTTTATATGCTATATTAAATAATAGTATCGTATGTATGTAAATTAATTAGAAAATTTCTGGATCTATGTGCCTTACAACCATTGAATTTAGATAAATAACGAATTCTGTATATTGTAAGCAAGAAACTATCCTGAAGAATTTATGTAACCTATCCTAAAGAGGCTATTTGCTTGCTGTAAACTATTTTATTTTAGGTGTGCAGTACTTTTAACAAATATTCCTGCACCCTTAAATAAACTAATCCTGCTGTTAATCTAAACGTAATGGGGTTGAAATACTTATATAAAATTTCTTTCAATCCCGAAATAAAAAACTTAAACTAAACATTCACCCAAACATTCTCGCCAATAAATACATTCACCCATAAAAGCATTCTCGCCAATAAATACATTCACGCTAATAAATACAATCATACTAAAAAAAAAATTCATACGAGGGGAAAGTAGTCGATATTCCTTTCCCCTAACATATAAAAGAACTAACCTAATTAGCTGACGTACTCGATATTCCTTTCCCCTAACATATAAAAGAACTAACCTAATTAGCTGACGTACTCGATATTCCTTCACCCATGTTTAATTTATCTAATCCAACTGCTAACTTAAATATTTCTATACAAATTAATATCCTTTAAAAAGTCAAATAGCCTCTTTATATAAGGAGAACCCTCTAGTAGAATAGCGCGTTTGTCATGTGGCAGGCCTGCTCTTTCTCTCTGAGTACTCAATGCCTGACACACTTCCAACACGTGTGCCACCGCCAGCCTTTCTCAGCATCGAGAGCACCTCGGCCTTCTCCCGCCAATAAGGAAGTGCCCATGGGTCCTCAGCCTCATAAAAATCACTGAATCATGCCGCGGGAAATTCTCGACTGTAATACTTCGCACACGTAGTTTAATATCTTTTAGCTTTTTGCTTATCCTGCCCCACTGACTTTGCCATTTCCTACTATAATGTGTTTTATATATATTTGTAGATCAGTGGGACGAACAGGGGTGATTTCATTCATTTGTGTAGACGCAGCTCGCTTGGCTGCCTCGTCCGCCCGTTCATTACCGGGCACGCCTATGTGGCCCGACACCCAGGCGAACGTCACCCCTTGACCACGTGCGCTTACTGTACAAATAAGCTGTAAATATCTAAGACCATTGTGTCTGTCGAGAATTGATCCCGGAGAGTCATTAATGCACTTAGTGAGTCCGTCAATATTAGCGCTTTTTTATAATTGTTTTTCTTGATTAATTCTATGGCCTGGCATCTAGCAAACATTTCCGCCGTGTACACGGTTGCATAATGCGGTAGTGTCCAACTAAGGGTGACTCCCTCCGTGTACACAGCGCTACCCAAACCGTCGCCTATCTTCGTACCGTCTGTAAAGATAAGTCGGAAGTCACAACAAATATTTAAAATTTCTAATAATTTTTGTCTATAGACGACGGGAGATGTTTCTTCTTTTTTATGTATTGCCAGGTCCATGGGGACGCTTGCAGAGGGCAATGACCAGGGAGGAGATGATGCAAAGCCCCAACCTACCACCGGCCCAAATTCTATTTCCTCCGCTGTTAATAACTACTTAGCTCGGACCCCAAGGGGTCACGTCCGCGAGCGCTGTTGATAAACTCTTCATTATGTGGCTCTCGAATATGACAGGAAATAAGTTATGGAAACTCTTCCCCCATATTCCAGCGGCGTAGATCAGGGTGAGCTGTTTTCTCCTAAGTTGTGGAGGCGGCATCCCCGACTCTACATAGAGGCTCTGTAGTGGACTAGTACGGAAGGCGCCTGTGACCAGTCTAATTCCTTCATTATAAACTCTGTCTAGTAGTTTAGGCGTGACTTGCGCGCAGAACTATAAACTGGAGCTCCATATTCTATTTTAGAACGGGCAAGTGTAATAAAAATGCGTTCTAAGATTTCTTGCTCTGTTCCCCATCTATAACTTCCTAGAAATTTCAAGACGTCGAGGGTTCTCCTGGCTTTTGTATAGGTATAATCTATATGATCCTGCCAGGTTAACATAGCATCGAATACGAGGCCTAGGAAGCGGACACATTCTTTATACTGGCTGGATCGGTGTGCTGTTTAGGAATGGTGTGGGAGGACTATGGTCCTGTCTTAAACGACAAAAATGTAGGCACACCGTCTTGATTACAGAGAACCTAAACCTGATCCAGGAAACCTCTTCAGCCACTCTATCTATTGCTTGTTGTAGGGTTTGGCCGACCTAGCCGAGATCAGTTCCTGATAAATACATGGCAAGATGGTCTGCATATAAAGATAATTGAAGAGGATTTCCTACAACTTCTGCTTGACTATTTATCGCTATAGTGAACAAAGTTACGCTTAACACCGATCCCTGAGGAATACCATTTTGCAAGATATGTGGGTCCCAAGGCGCACTCGGAACCTCCGCGATTCTAAAAAGCCACGAAGGAACCTTGGCAGTTTCCCTTTTAATCCCCATTCGTAACACTTCCGCAGAATCGCATATCTCCCTGTTGTATCATAAGCCCTCTCGAGATCAAAAAACACGGCCAGCACGTGCTCCCGACTCATGAATGCATGAATACGTAGAACTCAAGGTGGCTCGCCTGATCCAAAGTGTGACGATATCTGCGAAATCCCGCTTGATACTCCTAGTCCTCTCTTTCTAATACTTAAACTAATTTATAATTGATCATAGATTCGAGGACCTTACTCAAGCGAGTGATTAACGAAATGGGTCAGTAACTGGAGGGATCACTTTGGTCTTTTCCTTCTTTAGGGATTGGGACAATGATTGCTTCCCGCCAACCATCAAGGTCTTGGCCGGTCTCCAATATGCTATTATACAATCTGAGGAGACCTTCCTTCCCAATTGCATTTAAGTTTTAATCATATCGTATGGGATTCCGCCCACCCCTGGAGCAGACTCTTTGCATTTATTTAAGGCATTTTCTAGCTCTTTAATGGTCAGCGGATCTTTGTAAGCTTCATAGATAGTGGTCTCAAAGCTGAGTAGCTGCAGCTCCACATCACCTTTACGCCGGAGAAATTATGCTGAGTAAGTCTGTGAACTAGAAACCTGAGCAAAGTGTACAGCAATGGCTCCAGCCACTTCTCCTGCCTCGGTGATGACAACATCATTAATTTTTAGAACTAGTATCGACGGAGTTCTACGACTCCCAGAGAGGGTTCTTGTCTTATTCCACACCTCCCTCAATGTCGATGATGTAGAAATCTTTGACACATAGGAGGTGAGGGTTTTCTTTTTTGACTTTTTAATTAAACGCCTCTCCTTGGCTCTTAATCTTTTAAAATTAGTTCAGGCCGGCAGTAGTGCACTGGGAAGGCTTCGGGCGCCAATGACTATAGATGTTAACGCACCTTAATTTTTTTTTTTTTTTTTAAAGTTTCCTGCAAAATCTATCATACATAATTGCCTATGCCTTTTTATTTGCATCAATGCTTGGGGAAAATGTATTTTTTGGGGAGTTCTTGGAGACCATTAACTTTAAGCTTTCCTCTGAAGTACTACTTCAATTCAATGTTTGTTTCAACTGCTTGTTTGATATTAATATACATGAAAAGCATTGCTAGAATCCGAAATTTTGAAAGAGATCGATTAAGCCGGGAATTACAACTTTAAAGTTTAGGTTTCGAGTTTTTTTTTGTAATTATCCCAAAAACCGCCAAGATTTCCTTTAAACTTCCTGGTGTATGGTAACCTACACCAGATAAAAGCCTATCACTTTTATTTGAAACCTTTGCGCAGAAATAATTATTTTTCACGATACTTTTGCGGTATTAGTGATGTTGAAATTCAAATTTACAAAATTGGATTCTATTTTATTACAATGTATAACAAAATACAGTATGCAAGAACACAATATTGTAACATTCGTCTTCATTATTTAAATTATCATTATATTTAATAAGGATTGCAATCATTCCATTAATGTTGCTAAATTTAGTATTTATTTTGTTCCAGATGGAGACATTGCAGTTATCATTGTTTACAATTATTAGCAGCAAGATCTTTGCTGTTTATGGTAGAAGGAGCTACAGTTCAACAACAATTGGCACAAGAGCCGCAATTAAGAATATTAGCTGCAGCATTGGATTCCACTCATGATCCTGTATGTCGATTAAGTTTATATTAATTTTTTCTTACTTGAATATAACTATTGATAAAATACATCGAAGTTATTTAGTTGAGACTGTAAGTCGAAAGGGCAATGATCTATAGTATCTGAAAATACAGAATCTCTGTTAGCAGTTGCTACCTGTTGGTTGTTTGAGGAACATATTGTGTGACTGCTTAGTTTAAACATTCTCCTATAGATAGTATACCATGTACAAACTTTGTCATTACATCATGTTCTTTTAGATTCAATAAATTCCTTCGTGTCAATGTGATTTTTTACTTTAAGAATGAAAATATTTTAAATTTAATTTGTCAAATGATTAAGTTCCAACAATAACAATTAATAATACAAAAAATTAATATCTGGTATGCACCACTCACGCGACTTTTTTCAAAGAAAGCATAATCTCTTCTCTCTCCTAAAACCTCTTTTAAAAAAATTACATTTCTTGAAAAAAAGATTCAAAGAAAAGTGATAGATCTCTTAATGGATAGTTAGCATGCCGAGATTAAAAACCTGTTGGTATTTTCATTGAAAAAAAATCGCAGAAACCTGAAATAATTGTTCAATAAAGTCACACTTGCGGATTCGAAATTTTGGCAGCAAATTTAATTCTAATTAATATTATATACATGATAGAATCGACATGATACTTTACAGGGTAGCATGATTTTCCCATCCTCCCCCAAGAATTCTCTCAGAGAAAATTCCCCTGAAATACGTTTCTAATAAAAGTCATAATCCTACATCGTTGAAGCCATTTTTGAAAAGCGCAAAAAACTAAAAAAATATGTTCAGTAAAATGGTATTTCCGATTGACTGACAGGCAAAAACCTTATAGTCGGAACCCCTTCTAGACTTGAATGAAATACCAAGTTTGAAATCCCTGTTAATTTTTTAATTATGCTGACCAACAAACACATAAAAATCAAACACACACACACGCCAATTTCTAAAAAGCATTTTTTCGAACTCATAACCTTAAAACGTGTCTTTCCGGTTAAAAACTCAATTTCAAAAATTTGATATGTGCTCTTACCAGGAGTAAGAGAAAGTAATAATTCCTAGTTTTAAAAGGTTAACTTTGTAAATAAAAGAAGTTTTACTCCACTTATCTTATGAAAACAGTTTAACGGAATTACATGAAACCCGACATATAGGTATTGTTTTGTCTTAATTGAAGGGATAGCTATATAGCGCGTTTTGTAGAATTTACCTAGAGCAACGAAAGTCATTAAAATAATAATAATAACACTATTTTTAGGGAAGGGATTAGCTCAGTGGTTAGCGCACTGGACTCCCACGCGGAGGACCCGGGTCGAGTCCAGCTGTGCTGCCCTTAGATTTTTTCCTTCCTAGGAGTCTCTACAGCTCACTGTTCGGTGATAAGACAGTGTTGTCTGTAAGGAAAGAACACTGTCAGGAAGCCGGCAGTGCACTGAGAAGGCTCCGGGCGCCAATGACCATAGATGATTTAAATTTTTACTATTTCTTATTCGTACTGAGAGGAAGGAAGTATTGCAATCGTGCCAGATATTCGAATTTGAGTTTTCACCGGAAAAACATGTTTTGAGGTCCTCTGAATACGAAAAAAGTGTTTTTAGCGAATAGCCTGTGTGGGTGTATATGTATGCATGTTTCAATAGAATATCTCAAATACGAAAAGTCTCAGCAAATTCAATCTTGTATTCCATTTAAGCACTAGCACCGCATCGGACACGAAGATTGCTGGCAAAATCCATCGACCGGAAATGCGACTTTACTGGATGGTTTGAGGGGGGGGTCGTGTTTTTCTCTAAAATTACTCCAACGATTTTCTTGAATGAGACGATTGAGATTTTCATGGCGTAAGTCAAGGGCGAAGGAGAGCGTTAGCTCAGTGGAAGTGCGCTGGACTAGCAACGCGCAGGTTCCGGGTTCAAATCCAGCAGTGCTGCCCTTAATGTATTTTCTCGTCCTTGGAGCCTCTACACCTCACTATCCGGTGATGGGCAATGTTGTCTAGCTAGAGAACACTGCTCGGAGACTGGCAGTATGCGTATACTATCTACATACATTGTACCATACAATGTATGGTACCCCCCAGAACCTCCCAAAAATCAATTTTCCCGGGAAAAATTGATTTTTGGGGAGTTCTTGGGGTAAGTAAGATTTCAGTACAATGTATGGTACTGTCACCTATATATATATAATTGTAATAACCATTAGAATTATTGCTAGCATTTCCAAACTTTCTCACAAGAAATTGCTAGAATTCTCACTGCACAGATTCTATAACATTAAAGTACTTTTACCTGAAAACTGATTTTATGGGGTTTTGCGAATTGTGGCGTTAAGTGCAAATTGCTATTTGAGTTTCTTCAATATTGTTAATGCTCTCATCTGGACTACAATGTGACCATCTTCGTATGAGCCAAGGATGCCTTCCAGCATGTTCATCCTTTCTATATTTATGCTACCATAAAAAAAAAAAAAAATACAATGCTTAAAGAAAATTAGTCAATATTTTAAATTGTATTAATTACAGTAGGAAAACGTCGGGTGAATGTATCTCACCAGATTTTTTTTTTTATAAGTTATTCAAGTCACTAATTATACATAATAAAATTAATAAAACATTTTTATTATTATATTTACAAATTATTATGGGCCAGCTCGCTTAGAGCTTTACACATAGGGCTATTGAAAGATAAAGAAACAATAAAACAAAGATGAGTTTTGTCAGAGATCTTGATGCAGTCTGGGTTTTAATCGTCTGGATGAAGTAGGCTCGCCTATGTGGTAATGTGAAGCTGAGGGTAGTGTGTGAAGCGTTAGGAAGAAATAATAAAACATTGAAGTCTCACTGTTATTAGTAATTTACAGTTATTATTAATAATATAAATGCGAAATAATTGAATATTGAAGTGATAAAGTATATTTTACTTGAATTTACAATAGTTTCCATCTGAATTATTCATATAGTTTACGGTTCATAACTGTAATAAACTAGAAATCTGTGATTAGCAATGTATTGATAGGTTGGTTATATATTCCATGGAATATGGATTACAATGAATTTAATAACTCTAAAATTTATGGCAATGTATTTCCTATATGTATTTTAATATCAGTTATTCAATTGTTTTATTATCATGACTAAATAAATGTATTTCTTATATTTTTATCATTTTCTTTTAAAAGTAAAATTAAAAAAAAGGATAATTTTCTGGCATTGTAATAAAGTATAAAGAAGTTTTACATTCTTGATTCATCTTTTACTACTTTCTCTTATAACAGGAAGTATTACGATCATATCCAATATTCAAAATAAAATATTCACCGGAAATAAGACATGTTCTGTAGATGGGTATTAGAAGGAGGAATATAATGGGTTTGAAAGAATAAATAAACTGGAAATAATGCTGAACACTGTGTAATGAGAAAGTAACAAAACACAAACTGCCAGGACTTTACACGAATATAGAAATTGGTAGCGAGAGATTTAGAGTGAATGAAGCGAAGGGTAGTTGATGGTTGTTGACGAGTTGTAACTGCTGTATAAACTGTTCTAAAGACTGTCCCCTGTAGGGCTAGAGCAGCTGTATTTAAACAGAGCCTCCCACTCTAGTAGCGAATGAGACTCTCAATTTTGTGTGTGTGTGTGTGTCTCTCTCTCTCTCTCTCTCTCTGCTTTAGATCCCTCTCTTCGGATCCTATTACAGTCTGCGCCTAAACATGAAAAAAGCTTTTAGCGAATGTTCTCTGTGTGAGTGTGTGTGTTTTATGTGTGTGCGATGTGTGGAGTAGGGGATCAAAATATCTAATAATCCCGGAAACTCAAACTTGTATTCCCGTTCCTAGCACAGAAAGATTTCTTGCAAAATCAATCAACCGGAAGTGAACTTTACTGTTTCGTTTTTTTTCTTCAGTTTTTCAAAATTTTCTTGATACCAGCTCTAACAATTTTCTTTAAACTTCGTATACTATCTACACACGTAAATGTTTATCACTTTTATTTGAAACATGACTCTTGAACGAGAGTTATTTCAAAAGTGGCCCTTTTAAATGGGACACCCGTATATATACATCTTTTTTTCCCAATATATTGGGTTTAGAATATTTTTATATAGATCGAATAATGATAAAGAGATAATTAGTATGGTACTAGAAATGGTATATTTTAATCAACATATTGATTTACCAATCCGAAAAGCCTAAAATCGAGGCAAATATTTGTTACTTATACATACCACTTTATAAAATATGCTTAGCTTTATTTGTTCAAAATTAGTTTTTGTTATTTTCAGGTTCCTTTTTTTGTTTTGAAATAAATTATTATTTATATATATTTTTTTTTATATATTTTTAATTATTATATATTTTATTTTTGTTATTATATACTTATTATTTTTATTGATTATATATTTTTATTTTCTCGCAAATGTATCGGAAGTTGCCCATAATAATGTACCGTGAACAGGACAGCAACGCGTTAGTAGAATTCGATTTCCTTAGCAGCATGAACTATGTGCTAAACAAAAGATTTATAATGCGGAGCCCAAGTTTGGTGTGACTTGAAGCACAGAATTTAACGATTTTTTGAAATGCAAGGTACTTCGTGAAACACACGGCTCTTCTCCAAAAAGTCGATTGTCTAGCAAGTACGGGACCCTCCAGCTTATTTTAGAAACACCATACTAATATTAAGAGCAACTCTACCTTAAAAAAAAAAGAAGAAAAAAAATACGAAAGGTACCTTAAAATTTAGGCTACAAATATATGTCAATTTATGCACATAATTTACCCTGTTATAGCCTTGTAAAAATCTATCGTATTTAGACTGACTTTTAACCTTTAGCGCCATTTGCATTTAAATTATAAGTACTGTTTCGTGTTCACCATTTTTTTCTTCTGCACTAATTGAAATTTCAATCTCAACATTCTCAACGTACACTCTTCTCCTATCCTGAAGAGCTCCTGAAGAAAGACACCAGTGTTACCCAAACATAGAGCAACCAGGAATTCTTTTTCTTTATAAACTCGTCTGGCCATTGCCGTACAAACATCTCATTATAAAATGATTATTTTGTGTACAAAACATTAAAATTTTCTAGATAGAAAAATTTTAAGACTAGAATAAACAAAAAACTCTGGTGAGTAACACTCACACAACTTTCTCTTACTCCTGTTAATAATGGATATGATGATATGATATATGAGAGATCATATGATATATCATCTCCAATTCGCGTTTGCTGCAAACCTTCTTATATATCAATTTAGCTATATATTTTCTTGTATTAAGCTTGCTTAGATTTCATATTTATTTATTATTTTTACAAGCTTTTAACTTTCCTTAAACTTTGCATTGCCTTTCTTCAAACTTTATCTATTCTTATTAGCATACTCTTGAAATGTCTTATCGCTCCCCCCTTAATAAAAATGACTTGATAAAACACTGAGCATACTAAACACCACTATTAAAAGTTTGTTATAAAGTATCCTATTTATTATATACTATTTTCTAGTGTCTAATCATAATTTAAAATAATTCCATTTTTTTATTAAACACACACACACACACACACACACATAGTAACACAACCTTCTAACCTCCCGCACATACAATCAACAAACCAACAAGTGTCGAGTGTAACAGAAACATTACGTTGAAGTAAACTCTCTACAAGAACTTGATAAATTTACTCTGACGACAGTCGGTAATAAAAGAAATATGCATGCTACGACGGATGAAATACCAAATGTAATCCAGCATTGGCGGGGACCCATCCACATATTCAACATTAGTGTCTACTAGACAGCGCCAATAATAATGAACAATCGCAAATAAATGCCAATGCAATTTAACATCGCAATTTCTTAATAACATCATAAAATCACTTTTGTCGGATACATGTTTCAAATAAAAGTGATACATTTAAATCTGTTCAATTAGCACGTCAAGTTTGTCGTTTTTCGGTTACTTCCGGTTAATCAATTTTCTTCAAATTTGGAATTTTCCAAATGTTCTAATGCTTATTTAATAAGGTGGTAAAACCATATATTGTAGTGGTAAATTAGAGGAAAGCTTAACGTTACTGCACCTCCCCAAAATCCCAAAAATTAAATTTTTGGAAAAATGCTTCAAATAAAAGTGGTAAACATTTACGTGTATAAATAGCATACGAAGTTTAAAGAAAATTGTTGGAACCGTTATCGAGAAAATTTTGAAAAACTGAAAAAAAGAAAAAAGTAAAGTACACTTGGGGTTGATTGATTTTGCAAGAAATCTTTCTGTCAGATGCGGTGCTACTGAAACCGAATACAAGTTTGACTGCAGCGATTTTTATTTTTTAGACATTTTGATACACCCCCCTCCCGTCCACACACACACACACACACACACACACTCACACACAGATCATTCGCTAAAAAATTTAAATGGGATACCCTGTATATTGTTTTAAATAAACTGATTAATTCAAAAAAAAACAGGCAAAAACCACAGAATAAATAAATAAAATAAAATAATTATTTTGTTTTTATTATTTATTTTACAGCAACTATTGGTACTGGTATTACAAATAGTAGCCACTCTTGCCTTAGATCCAAACAATCATCGAGCGTTAGCCGACCAAGGCCTTCCGGATGTATTATCACAATTGTTATTACCTTCTGATGAATGGTATTATACAAATCATTCAACAAAATATGCCAGATACGTTAAACATCATGTGGCGAGGATATTAGTTTATTTGGGCTTCCAACATAGAGTTAATCTCAGATTCTCTGTTTATGATATTTTACAAGGTAAACTCGATTATTTTAGTTTTATTTATTTATTTATTATTCTATTTATGAATATATTAATGGATTACCTTTTATAATGATAGAAGATGCTCCACCGCCGACACCATTGATGGAATCAGTAGAAGATAATTATATTACTAATACATCAGCCCCTCCTAGTTCTGTACTTTGTGGCCAGACTAAGGTTTTATTAGCCATATCTGTGGAAAGTGCAGTTATCAGTGTTCTCAAAGCTATCGAGGTATAACTATAATAACTATAGTTGATTTACTAGCTAAGAAACAATTCTTTTCATTCAATGATCAATTATTTTAATAGTTCCATTGTTACTTTTATAGGCGACTCTAACTCAAGGAACAGCAGCTGAAGGTTCTACATTGCAATGGGTCCTCAGCGGCAGTTCTTATTACAGTCACACTCTGAATATTGGTAATTCTTAAATTTTGATATTATGTATCATTTCTTTTTATAAGAACAAATTAATAGTTGACGGAAGACTGAGGAAAGTTCTTATAATTGGGAAAGAAAGTTTTAAGACAAAGGTTTCGAAGATAAATCACAGATTCCTCTTTCCTGCATCAAACCGTCCAAAACTTTTCCAGAAACTTTCGCTTCCAAATAAACAACTAAGCGTCGAAAAAGTATTACATCTACCGCAATACTCCCTTTGTTAGGTGATAAGTTGTAAATAACTGAGACCTTGATACAGTCGTTTCACAGCCATCTGAATAGTTACATAGGGTTTTTGCAGCGAACAAAGAAAGCCTTTCCAGGAATTTTTAAAAGATTCTGTTGGGTACTTCATCTTCCTTGATTGTTTTTTTTTTTTTTCAACAGAATGTAGAACGAAAAGAAAGAATTCATCCAATTTTTGATAACTAATTTATGAATGACTTTAAATTCCTGTTACTGTGTCATTGTTTTGCGCTTTAATTTATTAATTTATTTTTTATAGTTTGCGATATTTATCGTATTTTAAATATTTCTACTGTGATTAGACAAAATGATATTCAAAATCATATGATCACGACGGGATCTCATCTCCTATTACAGTTACCCTATACCTTAATTGGGCAAAATGTAGTCGCAACTACAAAATTATAAACTATAGTTTCATTAGCTGAGATTTAGCTACAATTAACAACTGCAAATGTAATTATAGTTTTTATTTTTATTTTATATTAATATTTTCAACTAAAGTAGTCACGCATTTGAAACTCTTAATTACGCGTACAATTAGTAGTTGAGAAAAAGTAGTTGCAAAAGTAACTACCAACCTTTATGTAGTTGTAGTGCTAATTTATAAAACTCACAACTGTAACTACTAGAATCTTCCTTTTCCTTATTTGTTTCCTAGTTAATTTTTTATTCAAACTTTCAAACGTGATCTGGTTCAAAGAAGTTACGACTTGTACCTCGTCAGTTCAACCGCATCAACTCATTACAGTGTCGACAGAATATCAGTAGGAATGACAGTAGGAAATATATTGTGAAAAATTACTGGAATAATCTTGTTTAATAAAATATCTAACTTTATTAGATTGTAATTAAAATTATTATAAAAAAATTTCCATTTTCTAAAATTTCAGTGCAATATCAAGAGCGCAAAGCGCCAACAGATCCAGTCTCATCATTATTTGTTCAGTGCTTCCTATCTTGTTATCCATGCGTTCTATCGCCAGTTATATTATTACGACTGTTATTACATCGTCTATTGACAACAGCTGCACATTTACAAAGATGGAAATCCTGTACATCAAGATCATCTTTCGCTTCGGCCGCTACCACTGCACATGATGTACCCAGAAGTCCTAGAAGTCGTGCCTCCTCTACTGATACTGAACCGAGTACGCTCAGAAATCGTCGTAAGGTAAATTTACAATTTTAATTTAAAAATACATTATTAAAAAAAAAAAAAAAATGAATCAATTATTGAAAAATAGTTTTTAGATTAAGTTCACATGACTTCTAAAATGAATTCACCATTTGTTTTTTAGGTAAATTTAACAGTAGACTGTTCTGGTTGGGGTTCAGATCATGGTGTAGAGAATGTACGTGGACATCGAGCATTAGATCGTGGAGGATCATTAGTGCCTCGAGACAGTATTGGTAGTGCTTCAGGCTTAGAACCAGCTATGCAAGCTATATTTGCCTTTTCTCATATATTGAGGACCAGATCTAAAGAGAGTATACATTCAGGAGAAAGCTCCGAAGGAAGGCTTAGTCCTTCAGGTATGGAAACTACATTTTCTAATTTAGGATTAAGAAATTAAGGAAATAACGAATGTGGATATGAGTTCGAATTTCATATCAATGAGATTTATTTAATGTTTAACAAAATATTATTATAGTAGGTATACCATAAAATAATAAAAGTAAAAATTAAAGATAAAGATGTAAATAATATCTGGGTGATTTTATCCGTCCATAGCAAGTTTATTTTTGTTGTTCCTGACCGGTTTCGGATTACAATCCTGTCAGTGCAAAGTTCGGGTAGATAGTTGACTTCAAATTGATCAACAAGAGATAGAATTTTTGATTTCCGTATATTTAGTTAAAATTCCTAGTTTGAGGAAAATTTTTCAATTAAAATTTATAATAATAATTACAGTAGGCGAAACTGTGTGGAAAGCTTCATTCCAGATTTTTTTAAATATTATTTTCTGGGAATATCTGAATAATCTAGAACGTTTTTGTTATTTTCGTGGTTTTTTTTAGACGTGAAACAGAAAACTGAATTGCCAACACTGTTGTTAAAGAAGTGGTTAGCGTACTGGACTCCCACGCGGAGGTCCCGGGTTCGAGTCCAGCTGTGGTGCCCTTAGATTTTCTCTATCTAGGAGGCTCTTGCAGCTTACTGTCCGGAGGCCGGCAGTGCAGTGAGAAGGCTTCATATGCCAATGACCGTAAATGTTGGTGCGCCTTAAATTAAAAAGAAAAAAAACCTGTTGTTTTTAACATTTTAAATATACTTCTCAATAATATACAATGATGTATATGTGCATTTTCTGGTGCCAATGGTATGAGCTCAAAACCTAAATCGGAACAGAATCTAAACGCCAAATTTAGAAAGCGTTGGGTTGAAGCGTGTATTCAGGTTAGAAATTTCACTTTGATGGTTTCTAATTGCTGAATAATGATTCTAAATTTACTATTGAAATTGCTTTTTTGGAAAATTGTGGCAAGTTCGATGATCGTAATCGAATAATAACTGCGAAGAGGGATGGCTGCTATAGCCTAAATATTCCTCGTTTAATTGAATCTTTATCATAACAGTTTATTTATTAATTTTGATTTCAGATTTCCGACCATTAGCTGCCTTCAATCTCCATCATCATCACAAAACTAGGTCATCATTTCGTTTTTCTAGTTTAAGGCAAAGTAATAAACAGAGATCTAAATCACACGCAAACATTACAAAAGTAAGCCATTTTCACCTACCTTGCTTTATTGTATTTTTTCCCCGTTTTGAAAGTTGAGTTTTTGTAATTTAAACTTACCAGAGTTTCCCCAGTTCGAAAATGTATTTAATTTTTCATGTTTTCTAATTTCTTAAAATATTAAATAATTTCTTTCCCTGAATTATTTATTGCTTTTCCCAAGTACTCTTTTGCCAATCTCTTTTCGTGATATCTAAGCACATATGCTAAAAAGCACATATATTTGGCTATAAACCACCACACACACCACCACTGAGCCTTCAAGCGCACCTGAGTTACGTAAACTTTAAATATTAAACATCAACTTCAGCCTTGAAAGGTTCACACACTAGCTCACTACTATTAGAACAAGCAAGAGTTCTAACTAGTCACGTCACTATTCCAGCGACTCACAACAGCTAATGCTACACATTCTACATTCATCATGCTATCAACAAACATTCACTCTTCATCCCGTTATTCAACTCTCTATCTATCTTCACTCTTTATTCAATAAATATTTAATTGCCAATCCGGGTGTTCATCTTAATCACCATCATCCTGGTCCCATTAAAGCACCAGTACCAGTCCAGAATACCTCTAAAATGTGTAAGAGCTGAAATGAAGATTGTGTTATAAACAGCTCGTTCTGACTTACTTTTTAACATCTCCTCCGGCTATAAAGTTTACATTCAGTACTGTAACTTGGTCCTACAATGGCTCTTAATTGTTAATTCATTATTGGTCTATCCAGCCATGTACAATACAAATAAGTCAGTTGAAATCATAATTTGAGAACTTCGTCACAAATTTTTTATTACATAATTTTTTGGGGGAATATCCTGGGTAATCTAGAACTTTTTAGCAAATTCCGTGCCTTTTTTTGAATATAAAACAGAAAATTGCGTTGACAACATGGTTTAGTAAACATTTTAAATATACTTTTCAATACAATGATATATAATAATATAAGCATATTCTGATGTCAATGATATTACCACAAAAGTGTTTACTTGCCTGCTTCAGTTGTTTCTAAGCTGGGATTTGTTTTGGTTAAAGTTTGTAAGTAAAGATAACTTATAAACTAAAATATCACAACTTAATTATTTTTTTTTTATCCTGCATAAAAACTGTACAAGATGGCGCGAGAGAGTCTAGGACTAAAAGCAACACACGAGAAAGTAATTTGTGAACTTGCCGACATACTGTGCTCTTTGATACTGCTTGCTTCAGTAAATCGTACTACAGTACTATTATTATTATTATTCACAGAAGGGGAGGGCAAACCCTACGCTATCCAAAGCCTCCCAGGGCCCATATAGCTACCCCTAAAGAATAACAACCACTGGGACTAGAATGAAAATCCAGGCCCAGGTTTTAACCATCTAAGTTTCACCACAGACCGAACAAATCGGACCAAAACCTTAAAAGGACACAGCTTAAGATCCTCTACCGATATCCTACTCCGGCCGAAGGTCCTAAACCTAATCTCCTCACAACCCAAACAATTCGTCATCAGATGCATGGGTGTTTCCTCCTCAGTCTCACAAACTCTACAAAAGGGGTCAGGCACGAGTCCCATTATATAGAGATGTCTCCTTAAACCACAATGCCCAGTGAGGAATCCAACCAGATGCCTGAGGGAGGTCCGTGAAAGACATCGGACCCCGCTACTCAAAGCTCCGTCCGGGCCCCCAATGAGCATTTTAGACTGCCGACAACCCACTGCACTCATCCATAAGGATCCACGTCTGAAAGCCCGACAAACATGTGCCAGAAGACACACCAACAGCAGGCTCTGGACCAATGAAAGGGAGAGAGGCACCTAATTTGGCAAACCTATCCACCTCCTCATTCCCAAAGATTCCCATATGACCTGGAACCCAGACCAGAAGCACATCCTTTAATGAAGAGAGATCTTCCAGTCTTCTAGAACATTCCAACACCAATCTGGAAGTGAAGACACATATCTTGTACTGTAAATACTCTTTTATATTGGGGAAAAAAGTAAATTTCCATTGCAAGCTTAATACTTGTATTGCTTGCAGTTACCCGTTGTTATGGTAAAAGGAAATGGTTGATACATGGTGATGTAAATGATAAACACAAATTGACATCTCAAACAATATTTATATTAACTATTTGCTGAATAAGAAGAGATGAGTTTATATAGGGTAGAGTAACCGACCGAAGAGTTACTGGTATGATAAATGTATCACGGTAGCGTTGAATGATATGAGTCTCCTGATGAGTGATGTGATTGCTTATCCTACGATGTATTAGCTAGTATGGCTGGATGGACGAACCTTGCAAGATCTTGATACTTGTTAAATCTGTCTTAATTGATTTGAGGACAGAACTTAAGCCCTCAGGTGGTCTGATTTTTATTCAGTTTCTCCTACCGCTAGAAACAGCTTCTACATGAGAAGTTGGCAGCCTATATTGAAGCTGATTCGCCAGTAAATTGTGGGTTTGGCAAAAGGTGTAATGCGTACTGACGTGCGCTAGGAGATTCATCGATGCAAAACTAGACCAGCATATGTATAGCGAATTTGCTGCCTTGTTTCCACCGCCTAGTTCAGCAATGATCGGGCTGTTCTGATATTATAGCATATCGTGTAGTGCGTAAAATATGTGGGTTTCCACATAACCCTTATTAATTTTTCTGTATCTAACATTGTTATAGTTTATCGTGATTAACTATCGTTTACTTTATCATTAAACTCTTATGATTGCTTTTTAATATTTCCAAATAATATCTAATTAATTATGAATTTAATTATTTCTTATTATTTATTTAAAACAATTACATATATAAAGAAAGAATTATAATAACAAAAATTACATGTACAAGTCTACCACGGATGTTGCAGGTACTACATCACGCGGAAGTTGTTGGCACCAGGGAGACGCCGGAACAAGAGATATTAGCATTTCAAAAACAATTACAAAATCTGCCAGATTTTGATTCCCCAGAAAGTGGCCAGGGTGGCGGAGGCGGTACATCGGCTGTTTCGGCGACTGGTGAACCATTGGAAAGGCCGGCACTCAGACCACGTTCACGTTCAATGCCAAGAGTAACATATGAAAGTTCACGATTTCTTACGTTACCCGAAGTTGGCTGGGGTAAATTACCCAGAGGTAGATCAGCTGGTGCGCTTGGATTTCAAATTGAACATCATCCGCCCGCTGCTGCTAATATGGTTAGTATAATTAGTGATATGGTTTAACGAAATTTCCAAATCATAAATGTTCGATTTAGTAAGACCAGATAACTGTCTGAATCCTTTAATGACATTTCTTCTTATTGTTTAAAAATGGTCGTTATCTTCATCTCTGATAAATATTTCTTCTATAGCGTACCCGGCACGAATGTCTCTGTTCCTTTATTCTGTTCTTCATACACATACATTATAGACCGTTTAATAAAATGAAGCGTTTAAATAAAACTGTGGCGCAAGAGCCGTTAATGGACCAAGGCCTACTTGCCGGCGATTTTTATTGAGAGGCGGTAGAAAGCACTAGAAATCTCTTCTAGGGAGGGGGCACTGAGTTTTCACTAAAAGTATTTTCCTTAAGGCCCTAGGTGTACGAAGAATTTTGTTTTTAGCGCGCGTGTATATTACAAAAACGAAAAATGTAGCTATCACAAATATATTATTTCCCTGGGGATCATAAAAAGATTTTAATTTATGTTCTGACTAATATACAGAATTGTATATTGTATATATAAACTGCTTTTTAAGAAATACTATAGGTGAATAATATAAAATTTTAATAATGTGGGAGAAAACAAAGCAAACGGGGAACCGTGCTACTTAATAAAGAATCTTCATTTCGTTGTTGTATAGAAATATTGTGTGGCCAGATACTGTATAAATCCACCATTTAATTAAAAAGTCTGCCTTTCTTATTTACTATGACCAAATTTTCATGTCACACACCCTGCGAAACCATTTTTTTTTTTTTTAAGAATCTGGTCAGTTTCTGGTTTGTTTTTTGCTCTCCATTTTTCCTTCTATTTTGCCTTCCATTTTTACTCTCCATTTCTATTTCTATTATTTTACAAATTTTAGTATAAATGGGGCCATTGCTTTTTTAGCATATACGCTTTCATTCTGGTACCAATCCTATCGTCTACTTTTTTTGTCCATCCTAGTTACCATCTAAGATGCGAAAAGTTTAATGCAGATCTCCACCTGCTGTTCCCAGGCATTTGCAAATAAATTATTAACTATTAATATGCACTGATGCTAGAGAGAGCGAAAAACAAGTGTTCTGCTTCTGAATGTCTACAACGAACTGTCTTGAAGGAATGCCCTCTCTAGCGGGGGATTTTCTTTTACAAAAGAGTTGGCCTAACGGGTTCTTGCACCTTTGTTTCTTTAATCGCAGTGACCTTATATTTTAGTACCTGACTCTAAATACACTCTTTTTGAAGGTAAATTCACTATTTATTTTCCAAAACTGCTTCACTTAAATATTGTCAAAATTCACTCAACTATTTTTCAAAACTATTATTTTTCCATTTCGTTCTTCCACTACATTACCATAGGTCCAATGTCATCTAAGTTTCTTCAACATAATTGATAGTTCTGTAATTAATTAACTCTCTCTCTCTCTCTCTCTCTCTCGCTCTTTGAAGCCCATCCAGAAAGTCTTGGTACTTAAATTTACTTGACCTTTTTCTTCCAATATATTCAATAAACTTTATTTTTTTTCCATTCATCATTTCACAGTTACCGTCTCCTGCTTCAACACCTGTTGAAGAGAGAAGAGTATCGAGTGGCACAATTCAAGCTACTGCATCCCAGGCTGGTGGTAATTCTAGAAGATCCTCATTATCACCTTCCGATAGAACCAATAGGAGGCGTGATAGTCCAGCATGTATTCAAGTAGAAATACCACCA
Organism: Triatoma infestans; assembly: GCA_011037195.1. NCBI lineage: Eukaryota > Metazoa > Arthropoda > Insecta > Hemiptera > Reduviidae > Triatoma > Triatoma infestans. The sequence continues at coordinate 60,377 of JAAEAF010007845.1, forward strand.
TGGCATAGAGCGATTTTAACTTTTATTGAGGTAAATTAGATTTTTCACAAATTTGAGAATAGTGTTTTGGAATATATTTATATCTCTATCAACACATAACTAAATTGTATGTTTTATTTTACAGGATTGGTTGAGATTATCACGAGTAGAATTAGAACGGAATTCGAGTCTTTGTAAAGAGCTTAGAGATTTAATGTCGAAAATTGCACCTCTAGGTTCACCGTATCAACAATGGTGTGCTGAATTTCGTCAGGAGTTTCCAGTGCTGGTAGGTTAAATATATTAATTGTTACAAGTATTCTTCAAATTAATTTTAACCAATGTTATCCATCTATGTAAGTCAGCAGGAATTCCGTATTGTTCTCTCTGCTTTCTGAAAATTTCCTTTTATCTTCGTTCAGTAAAACTGCTTTACGCAACTAGCACTGCAGTTTGGACCCCTTCTCTCTCTGTTTCTTCTTCCTAGAGTGACCAATTATAGATCTCCTTTGGGATAATCCTGTTCTCGCACTAAATTTTCGTAGTAAAACAACAGGACATCCTTTTTTTTTCAACTTCCCAAGTAGGTATACATCTGAGTACAATATCAGAGACTAATGGTTTGGATGTTTAACACTTTCATGTTTGCAACCATGGCGCATAATGCTCTATATAACTTTAAATATTACGCAATTTTGAAACTCAGATTAGTAGTTTAAGATTTTTTGATGAAAATGGAGCTTCAACAAAGATAATCTGCAACATCCCAATACCCCATACTTTCTTTGCTATTTCATTTCGTTCCAATAATTTCAGTTACTGATTTCATTTGAGAAACATTTATAAGTCAGAGATATTTTCCGTAATAGCGTGCTTCTTTTTGCGCGCTCATCATCAGGATGTTTTTGTCAAAACAAACAGTTTGATAACATAGACTTGCATAGAGCAAATTTAGTTGATACAATCAAAACCTTAAATATTACTGAGTGTATCAACTAAATTTGCTCTGTCAAGTCTATGTTATCACCACTGTTTGGCAAAAACATCCTGATGATGGGCGAACGCGCAAAACTGGTTGATGACCACAAAAAGAAGGAGGCTCTAAAGGAAAATATCTCTGATGCTTTCCAGTTGTGCGGAACGAACCACAATGACATTTATTAATATTATGATTGATTTCCATTACAAGAGAGGAACGATATGAATAACTGAAAACATTAAGAGCTGGTACAATCATCCATTTGACAAGAAAATAAAGTGGTACTTTCACAAACTCGAGTCTATGTTTGCCTAAACCAGCGAAGCGATTATGACAATTGAACGAAAATTATAAAAACATCTCTCATTCGCGTTAAATATATATATATAAACAAGAAACTTTTATTTAAAAACTTGGAGCATGTTGGAACCAAAAAACTGGGAAGGTTACTTTCCGAAAGGTTACAGAAGAAATTTAGGTTAACGTCTAAAGTTAGCAATATTGTTTTATGTTTTGATTACCGTTATATTAATATTTTTAAAAATTTCAAAAAATATTTATATTTAAGAACTTACTCTTTATTTTAATATTAACTTTATATTTTAGTATTTTTATCACAACCCTGAAATTTGCCAATACTGAAACAACCTTTTTACTTTCGATTAATATTAGTAATAATCGATTAATATTAGAAGAAGAAATACTGGGATGGTTTTCAATTTTCGAAATTGTGTTTTCACCGGAAATACATATTTTAGGGTTTTGAAAAAATGTTTTCAGCAATGACGAAAAAAAACGTTTCTAGCAATAGTCTGTGAGAATAAATATATTTTATAAACGAAAAAATCGCTAGTAGTTCAAACTTGGTCTTCCATTCAGTATTGGAATTGCATCTGACAGCAAGGTTTCGGGCAAAATCCATCAACCGGAAGTACGGGTTTATTGAATCGTTTTTGCGATTTTATCGAAAACGGCACTACGTTTTTTAACTTCGTATACTATCCACTTCCATAATTTATCTGTAATATTTTCCTGGAGTTCTGGGAGAGAGCAGCGTTAAGCTTTTTTCTAAAGTGTGATTTTCGTTTATTCTGTCGTTCTATTGACTACATAATATTTATATATATTAAAAGCTTCGGTAGAATTCAAAATTTGAATAAAAAAAAGCTAGTCTCAAACACTCACACAACTTTCTCTTAATCCTGTTTCCAGAACTCTAATTGACAAATTTTATGGTTAGTATACCAAATTTAATAAAATTCGTCGGTGTTTTTATGGAGAAAATCACAAAAACTGAAAAAAACTGTTCAGTAAAAACACACTTCCGGTTTACTAATTTTCTTGAAACTCGGAATTTTGGCTATCTATTTATTTCTAATTAAGTTTGTTTGGAAGCCGTTTTAGAATAATAGTAGAACATTGAAAAATACTTTTCAGTGAAAACGCACTTCCTGTTCGCTGATTTTCTTCAAACTCTGAATCTCAACAATATATTTAATTCTAATGAATATTATTTAGATAATAGAATTGTGTAATAAACTTAAATAACATTTTAGAGGGCAACCTAACCCGACCCTTCCCCCAAAAGTACCCTTAAATCAATTTCCCAAAGAAAAGCTTTAAATAAAAGTTGTAGATTTTTGTGTGTGTAGTTGATACTCCAAAGTTTCTAGAAAATCGTTGCAGCCATTTTTTGAGAAAATTGCAAGAAAGTAAAAAAAAACTAATCAGTAAATTGGTACTTCCGGTTGAGGAATTTTGACAGATAACCTACTGTCATATCCCATGGTGATACCTAAACGGAATATTAAGTTTGAACTTTCTACTTTTTTGGACTCAGTGGCTAAAAAGAAAATTTGTCATTTTATATGTGATTGTATTAAAAGTGATGTGAGGTGTTTCACAACACAGTTTTTCATTCGATATAACATACTTTTTAGTCACTAAACAAGGATAGAATACCCTTTCTTCCGTTAATTTAGTGAAGTAAATTGGAACTTGGAACCCGTAGAAGTTACAGAAATTGTTTATTTATTTTTTTCAGACTAAAGATCCAGACATTGAAAATGCTGACGATTTGGAAGAAACTGATAAAGAATACTATCAGGTAGGGATCGCCTATTTTATATTTTATATATATATTTACTTATTTATATTTTAAACACAAAAAATTTTATAATACTTTGTTAATTATCAACAAAGCATATAGATATGGTTCTTACGAATGACGCATATTATTTTAAGTAAGAATTTTTATTTCAGAAAAGTGCTGTGCAATTTGTAAACTAAAACCTACCAATTACACAACAGTTTTTGTCTTCAATTTCCTTGGAAGTTTTTCAAGTTAAAGGTTCACAGTTATTAAAAATATTTACTCACTAAGTGAAAGCTTTACAAACAAAGCGCAAAATTGCGCCACAACTACAATAAAGTGTTGCATTAATAGAAAACATACTACATAAACATCATATAAATAGAAAACATTCTAATGCTGCTACAAACCAACCAGAAAATAAATCAAGAAATTTCTGTACAGTAATTTTCCACTGAGGGTTAATTTTTAATGGACGAAATTAATGTACGAGTGTCTCGTACTTAATTTCTATGGTTCCATTAATTCATGTATTTAAACCATTTAATTGCTGCTTTAAATCATTAGTGGTATATCTACCATTCTATAAATTAATTATTGATTAATATTCGTTGTAAAAAATAAGTCAGCATGGTTGATCGCATTTTGAACGAATATCAGGTGCGATACCATGTAATTGCATAAATCAAGTAAACTATTTAAAAGAAATTTCGTTATAACTTATATGCAATAAACTTAATGTCAAAAAATAGAGTACTTCAATCCATTAAGTCAAAATAGTTATTTGACTATGGATTAAAGCAGCACATTTACAGTCTGATGTACAAAATTTGCTTGCTGAATTAGAGTTGTACAAAAATCACTTTAATCAGCGTTAAATATTGCATTTCCTAAACAAAAGTCAAAACTGCTAAAGAAACAATTGTGATTAACCTGATGAGTATGGAAATTAAAAATAGATGATATTTTAGAGAAGTTTTCTTCTTTAGAAGAAAAACGAACGATTTTAGACTAATCTCAAAGTTTCATTATACACAGTCGAGGCGTGAAGAAAATAATTAAAAAAAAAAAACATTAATTATATCGAAGTAAATTACTACAATGGGGTAGATGAAGGAGTGAATGGGTCTGGTTTGAATAACAAACAAAATATGGCTATCCTGTATAATATAAGAAGTGACAGTGAACTGCCTGGACTTTACACTTAAAATGGTAGAGTATGGTAGAGCGGTAAAGCGTAATGACACGTTGTGACTGACGAGTGACCTCAGTTGTATAAACTCTATTGTATATCTATCTCCCCGCTGTATTTATGTAGTTTCTCCCACTCTAGTCCGAGAGACTGGTCCTGTCATTTTGTCTCTCTTCCTCTGCTACGGATACTCTCTTTGGATCCTATTACGATTACATTTAAATCCCATCCATTATATTCCCAAGTTCAAATCATAATTTAAATCTGATAGTTACTGGACGCTGTTAATCATCAATCATGAAACTTTACTGGTATAACTGAGTTAGCTTCAAAGCCATTATCTGAAACACTGTGGACGAGCAGAATTGATGCTATAAAACCTGTTTATAATTATTTACCTAAAGTGTAACTGATACTTCATTTGAAATTTCTAAAGATTCTTGAAAACTGGACAAATTTTTTTTTTCTGTTAATTTACGAAAAATGAGATAAGGTGCAGTTTACAGATGATTTTCCTTCTCAAATAACAGAAATTATTTTATTTTTTACAAATTATTTTTGTAGGTCTATTGTTTTTTTTTGTTTTGTTTTGTAATTTCTGCCCTTTGTTACTTATAATTAATGTGTTTCGTATTTCGTATTTCATTTTTTACTCGTAATAAGTTTGATTTTGTAAATTGATTTAAGTTCTAGAAATACGAGCAATACTAAAGGGGAGCCCGTAGAATAAACTTCCTCAGCTTACGGTTACTAAGTTGAGAAAAGAAAAATTGATTTTGTGGGGTATGAGGGGCTACGTTTTGCACACAGACATCGGACACTACTGACGCACTACCTAGGTTTAATTCGGGATAGGAAATGACACGACTGAGTTTCCATAGTAAACCTTCTTCGTTTCATGCCCTGACGTAGAAACAGATGTCGTTAAAGGTTTGCTGTTTCAGAACCACAAAGGACATACTTTTGAAAAATGTTCAATTCTATTACTCCTCAGATAAAAAAATGGGCATATTCTTTGCGGTGAACAATAGCGAAGCGAGCAAATAGAAATTTAATATTACTTGTTTACCATCTTCTTCTTAGTAAGATATTGATTAGAGGTTTGCAATAAAAATGATGGGGGGGGGGTTAAATGTGAACCTGCAACATACTTGTTGATTGCCTTTGCGTGACGACATGCGAAACATACTCATTTATTAAAAGTAAGAGACTACAAGTAGATAAAAATATTTAAGACATATGAAAGGTGTTCTCATGTTGTAATATTTTTTGAGAACTAACTGATAAGTAAACTGGTGAATTAGATGATGAAATCATGAAACAGTGTACTTCAGTTTTTCATCAGACATTCTACAAAAATCTAGAAATTTTAATAACATTTTACGCTCACGAATTGTATTCTTTCATTATTTTGTTCAGTTAATTGATGTTTGATTGGATCTATTAGGATTGCCCATTTACAGTTATCTGCCTACTTATGGAAAAGTTTTTTTTAATTACTTTTTTTTTCAATGAAGAACACGAGGCTTTTTTTACTTTTTCTTACTAATAATACTTATACTTACATACTAATAATAGTAAGAGGAAGTATTACGATCGGGCAGATTTTCGAAATTGAGTGTGCATCGAAATACAAGTTTTGAGAATATCTCAAAAACGAAAAATTGTTGGAAGCTGAAACTTGGTATTCCGTTTAAGTATTACCACCGCATCAGACACGAAGATTTCTGGCAAAATCCATCAACCGGAAGTGCCACCTTACTAAATGTTTTTTTTTTTTTCCAACTTTTTGTGTTATTGTCAAAAACGGTTTCAATGATTTTCTTTGAACTTTATATATCAACTACACATAGAGAGTTCTACAACTTTCATTTGAAACCTTTCTCTGGGAAAATTCATTTAAGGGGATTTTTGGGACAGGAGTGGGGTTGTTTTCCTTTAATGTGCATTTCAGTTCAACAATGTACTTATACAAATCTGCCAAATAAATAATATATAAATTGCCAAAATTCCCGGTTTGAAGAAAATCGGTTGAGCGGAAGTACGTATTTACTGAACAGTTTTTTTTTTTTTTAGTTTTGGTGATTTTCTTTGAACTAGGCTTTGATTGAATCTTGAAACCGGTTGCGTAGATTTCCATCCCATCTTTATAGTACTCTTTCATGGTTTTATGGACTGCGCCACCTATATAACATTTAGACAATATAACAAAAACCTACAAACTCCAGGTATAAGAAAAGATTTTCCACTGAAACTAGTGACTACGTACGTAACTTACATTGGTGTAAGAGAAAGTTGTGTGAGTGTTTCACAACAGATTTTTTTATAATTACAAAAAACTAATAAAGAAAAGTGTCATTAATTTATGAAATTTCTTGTTAACAAAATAAACTTAAAATAATATTAAGTTGAAGTGTAAAACTTTAAATATGAATTGCCTTTACATTTCAAATTGGAAGCCCAAATAACGTTAGGACAGTTTTAGAGACCTTTCAAGATACTTGTGTCCTTTAAGAAACTCTGTGTTATCATTAGCTGTCTTTGAGAGATATGTCCTTAAGAGTGGCAGAGAGAAAAGATTCTCAGTAATTTTCTTTCTCTAGATAAAAAAAAAAAATCTGGTGTGAAACACTCACACAACTTTCTCTTACTCCTGTTCTCAAAATTATAATTGATAAATTTTTATAGCTAGTGTACCAAACATGACGAAATTCGTTGAAAACTGAAAAAACTGTTCAGTAAAAGCGCACTTCCGGTTTATTAATTTTCTTAGAACTCGGAAATTTTGGCCATCTATTTATTTCTAACTAATTTTCATTGGATGATAGAATTGTATAATCAACAATGATAGCACTTCAGAGGAAGCTGAAACCCCACCCCTCCCCTAAAAGTGCCCTTAAATGAATTTTCCCAGAGAAATGTTTTAAATAAAAGTTGTATATCTATGTATAAAGTTGTATATTTTTGTAGTTTATATAAGTAGTTTCAAGAAAATCGTCGGAGCCATTTTTGAGAAAATCGCGAAAAAGTGGAAAAATATCATTTAGTCAAGTGTTAAAAAACAAAGCACTTCCGGTTATCCGATTTTTTTCAAACTCGGAATTTCAACAGCATATTTAATTCTAATTAACATTATTTAGTGGACAGAATTGTCTAATAAACTAAAATAGCAGTTAAGGTGAAAACCTATCTCCACCCCTCCCCAGAAGTGCCCTTAAATGAATTTTTCCGGAGAAATGTTACAAATAAAAGTTGTAGCTCTTTGTATGTGTAGTTGATATATCTAGTTTGAAGAAAATCATCGGAGCCATTTTTGAGATAAACGCAAAAACGTAAAAAAAAACAACTAGTAAAGTGGTACTTCCGGTTGAGTAATTTCGACAGATAACGCACCGTCGGATCCCATGGTGATACCTAAACGTAATATCAAGTTTCAACTTTCTACGGTTTTTCGTTTTTGAGCTATGCTGTTCACACACAGACACACACACACACAGACAATTTGCTGAACACCACTTTTTTGGACTCATGGGACCTCATAACGGATATTTCCGGTGAAAACTCGATATCGAAAATTTGACACGATTACAATACTTCCTCTTATTAGGAGTAACAGAAAGTAATATGTTATGTTACGTAAAGGTTAACATAGAATTGTTTAATTTTTTGCCAAATACAATAACACCAAGCAGAATGTATGTTGTGCTAAGTACGTGGTAATTTCAATTGATCATTATGGCTTGAAAGCCGGATTACGAGTATTACTTTTCAAAGAATCAAAGCGAATGAAAAATAAAATAAATCCAACGAATAACTGAAGCGGCTCATTTTCTTAACCATTTATAATTTTTGAGCGAATTATTCACCATTCATAATTTGATTTTTTACAATAAATTGTGCCGCCTGTTTGATCAGATCGTATTCAATGAAAGCTGTCATTCATTTAACCCCCTGTAGAGAAAGTACTTCCCTAATTGAACAAATTTCCTTGACTATATTGTATTGATGATATTGATAAATAAAAAAATTCCCATTTTTTATTTTTTTTTTATACTTGTTATCGCGTGTTTGATGAGTATTCAAGCATGGAAATAACCAAAACCACAAATGACCCATATTTAATTATCCTCCCCCCAAACACGAAATATATGAATATGTTTTGCATTTTATATTGGTTCAAGTTTGTCAAAATTTATTTTAATCATTTCAATTAATTGATCTCCCTTAACGAAATTTCCCGCCTCTTTACCAGATTCTGAAAACTAATTAATATCACCAATTAATTAATAATTGCTTCACTGCGACGATCACTCCAAAGCTCATATGGGGACAATGTAATTTTAAGCAATATTAGAATAATGCAATGTTATAGTCGCAATATTTTATAAGTATCAAATTCAGCCATATTATTTGTTTATTATAATAGTTGTAGAAAATGGTGAATGATAATGACATAACACATACTGACACTGTATTCATTATTTTATATTTTACTAAATTATATTTTAAGGAAGGGATTAGCTCAGTGGTAGCGTCCTGGACTAGCAACGCGGAGGTCACGGGTTCGAATCCAGCATGCTGCTCTTAGATTTTTTTCTTCCTAGGAGCCTCTACAGCGGTGATGATGAAGATAACACTGCTCGGAAGCCGGCAGTGCCTGAGAAGGCTCCGGGGGGCACAGTAAAACTTCCAGGTCGAAGTGCCCCTATGAATGAATGAATGAATGAATGAATGATGTATATTTCATATTATATAAAAATTACATGAAAAGAAATTTACATTCATATTTTAATTATAAGGTCAACTTAAAACTGCAGAAGAAAATAATGTAAAATAAATAAAAAAATAATCAATGTTTCTTTTCAAATCAAATAAAAAGTTTTCACATCTTAGACAATGGCTCGTAGGCCGTCTGTCGAGTAGTCTAGTTTATAAATGTGATTAATTTGGAAAGCAAAATAACCATATTAAATTTAATGCAACTGTAGTTTTAGAAAAACAATACAACATGACAGAAAATACACAGAACCCAAAAAAAAAAACTAAAGACGTTCACGCAAAAACACACGGAGATACACATACAAATTAGAAATAATTCGAAGTGCCCCTATCCCTTTCAAAGAAAAAAGAAAATATATTTTACGACCTAATGAGGAGAAACGAGCACAAGAGAGAGGTTAGAATTTCTAGCTAAGTATTCCCATGGTGTTGGTGGTGAATTAGAATGATAGCTTAGCTTGAATAGAATTCTTACCTGTTCTAACGGTCACTAGCTAATATGGCTAGTTTGATGAGAATTTTTTGTCCTATTTGTCTGAAATCTGGCAGACTGATTGAAGCAATAGAGAGCTGGTTGCAGCCACTTAGTGGTTTGTTATAGACGGTTGGTTGAAGAACACTCTTTGACTGTTGTGTGTGGAATCCTGGATGATAGTTTTGAAACTCTTGAATGCTTGTTCCCATACATTGGTTGTTTCTTTCGTGATAGTTGATTTTACGACTCTTGATGGTTGGTTTATAGACACTTCAAATGTTTATCTATAAGTAACTTTTAGATAAACCCTGATATTGCCGGACTGAAACTACCATTTTTTTTTCTTTTATCTCTTGGTGGATACTAAACACAGATTTTAAACGGAAGTTTGGTTCTGGATTTTGTAGCCTATTCGTCCGTACGGTGGGCGTGACAGAGGCTGTACGTTCTCCCAGAAAGTGCACCGTAAGAGGACGTAGCGTTTAAGCGGCTGTTGCCGGCTACAGGTAACTCCCAACGCTTGCAGTGGTGAATTTCCTCATCAATAGACTGTTTATTCCAAGATATTATTGTGTGCAGATACAGACATGCTACATACAGACATACAGGCGAAAAAGTTCTGCATGCAGTCCAATTAATCATTGGACATTCAAGAACTGCGTAAAAAATCAAATTTGATGAATGACCAATGGTTAGAAAAAAACAACACAACAAATTTATTTATGTAATAGTACTATCCCCTCCCCTGAAAAGAGGGGATGTACAGAATAATAGTTTTTTTTTGCCGTTATAGTTGTACAAGAAGCAAAAATAATTCAGAATGTTTCAGTTTTGCTTTATAGCGTAACATACTAACATATCTCAGTAAAGAGCAATTGTGTGAAGGGAACAATGAGCGTTGTAATATCTCATTGGCTTGGTTTGGCATTAATCCAAATTCTACACCAAAGTCTCCCTTCCCTCACGTCCCCGCTCCGTCCTTTACCGCTACTATTATTGCACGTCTACACAATTGTCTGTTGTTTTCCAACATGGGCAAACTATGGGATTTAAAAGTTTGTATTAAAACTATAGTGAGCTGGTTATCCGAAATACAAAAAAAAAAAAACAATACGCATACTAAAGAAACAATAACTCTAATCAACTGAATAAAATAGTATGAGTGATTTTGCTAAACTCAAATCAAATCTTGTATCTCTATATACGAGACATTAAGTTCGATCTTAACATGAGTTTTAATTTTTGATTTATTTAGTCCATTTTAATTTAATTTCACTTAATTAATTACTTATTTAACTAAGTTTAACTTATTTAACTAAATTTAATTTTACTTAATTTCACTTATCTTTATTTAAAATATATATATATATTTGTATAACAAAAAATCTGGAGAGGCACCAAAGTATAAATTTGAACTTACTTGTTTGCGCAATGTATTTTTTTTGCTTCTAAAAGTTTGTTTTGGTTGTATAAATAAACAAAATTTATTTTAAACAAAGCAATTAAAGAAAACAAGCACTTGATAAAGATAGCCGACAGTGTACACAGACATGTGTTACCATGGAATGGAATTCTTCAGTCTTGTATTAGTCAGTTGTAAGCTAAAACTCTGTCTTTTGGATTTAATTTAATAATGCATTATTAATTTACCGAATAGAATCAAATTCATATAAATTAATTTAATAGAAAATGCTAGTATAATTGTATTTATTTATAGAAATCTGATAAATTATACTTTTAGTTCATAAAAGTTGTCTAAATTTATTCTCTTTTCCAAAACAAAACTGACAATAGAAATTTTGTTATTTGTCCAATAGAATATAAAAACTCGCTTTTAATAACAAAAGCTTGCGCATGAAATTCCCTAAAACTTGATATTCGTGAGATGGTGGTTTGCTACGCATCATCCCCTGTCCTTCCTCCAGGTCTTCCATGTGTCTTGTTTCTGGTATTTGTTGATTTAGCAATGAATTTCAGTATACTGGAATTGGAGATATAGAATGTCCACTAGTAGAAAAACCACATGTTTGTTTCAGGTGCTCATTTAATAAATAGAACAATAGTTTTGGAGTGGATTGGATTTTAGGATGTCTAAAGTGTGACAATTGCTTGATAAATGTAACTCAAGAAAATGACACTTTTATATAGTGAACTAAAAATTAATTTACACTCAGGATTCTACAATCACATCTATATTCAGTAGAACTTTGGCTGTAAAAATGACGAATAAAAATCAACCCACATAAATCAAGATATAATATAGTCTTTATACTGAAATGAAAAACTCTTGCCCCTAACTACTTATATAATTCTCCTATTCCTTCAGCCGACCATGTGCGGTACCTGAGACTATATAAGAGACTCACCTGGAATCCTCATGCACGACTTAAGCGAATAGAATTAAACAAAAGATATAAGCTACTAGCCAGACTACTTGATCACCGATCAAAACTGACACATTATAATAAAAGACAACTGTATCTATCCCTCCTAGCACCTATATGGATTACAGATTTGAACTTTACGGATCAGCTAAACGATCTAATATCAACCGATTGCAAACACTTCAATCTGAAATCCTCCGCCGCATTGTAAACGCTCCATTCTAACTCAGTACCCTAACTATACATAAGGATCTCAAAATTCCTTTTATATCCGAACTTACTAAAACACGTTACAATAGATTTCACAAAATCTTATCAACACACCCTAATCTATTAGCAGCTAACTTGTTCTCAACCACACTTCCTTCCAACCCTCGAAGGCGACTGAGGCGTCGTTGTCCCCAAGATCACCTTGTTGACTAATGGAGATCATCACTGGATGATCACCATTCAAGCCATTCACGCTATTTACCATTCTTAGTCGTCAATCGCACTTCCTTCCAATCCCTGAAGGCGACTGAGGCGTCGTTGTCCCCGAGATCACCTTGTTGACTAATGGAGATCATCACTGGTATTTACCATTCTTACCATATTTACTTATTGTACTATTACGTGCTCTCGGTGGGCGTACTTCACTCGCTAGCACGTCTTGACTAATAAACCTAATTAGTCTACAATAAAAACCACTCCAGGGCTACAACTTCTTCACTAGAACCTTGGAATATCTTTATTTCCACTACTCAGAATACACATACGATACAAACAAATACTCTCACATCAAACACACAGATGAACTTAAAATCGTATTTCTTTCTCTTCTTTTGTTAATTATTTTATTATTTAAACTAACCATGTGCATAAAACACACATGATTCCAAATATACCTATTTTATCAGCTTGCCACAGTACCATCATGTACAGTTGTAAATGACAAATAAAAAGTTTAAAAAAAAAATACATGATTCTGTCAAAGTATTCAAATGTATTTAAATGTCAATTGCAATGAATTACAAAATTAGAAAAAGTTAATTGTCAACTGTAGTCTGCTGTACGTTTTGTTAGCAGATTTGGGTCCTACTTTCTCAAAGTAACTTTCCACAACAGAATGGCTTGGAAGGATAGTTGTGGTGGGGGGTGAGCTTGTTGTTGTACATCTATCTGTTTGGTTACTACTACTACTACTAATACAGTTACTATTATTTTACTAAAACATACACTGACATTTTACACCATATTGACACTATACATTACTACTAATGTATTTACAAAAAAAAATAAAAAATAAAACCGATCGGAAATATATCTATTTACATTTACAGACAATGGACTTTTGCAACCCCATGTTTAGCTTCTCAGTTAGTAATAATATTATTGATTTAATTACATTATTAATATTTGGCAATATTTTAGCTATTTTAGTCAATTCATTGAAGAGATAAGGAAAATGTGTAGAAAGGTGGTACACGGTAGTAGAAAGAAAACAAGCACTCAATGGCAGTTCTTGCCATTCATTTAGTTCGTCATTGAAATGAAATTACAGGTTTGGAGAACAGGAAATATAATCCCAGTTTTGTGGGGTAAAGTCTTTGAAGTGAACAGTGGAAACTTTCTAAGGGCTTAGCGACTCCCTGCTTTACTTTTCTACCCACCTAGTTCCCTAATTACAGCACTATATCTTAGATTTATTTCAGATAACAAAGAAACAGGTTTTTTACTTTTTTTCTCTAATATTTGCTCATTAAATTTATAGCGATTAATGTAAGCACAATTTTATGTATGTTTCTTCTCGTTGAAATAAATGATAATTGCATTTTTATTATGAACCGGGATGAGAATTATTCCCACTGATCCACACAAATATATATTACAGTGGTGGGATCTTGGGTTGACGAGCCGTCAACTACCGACTCTTTGCACACTCTACTACTCCATCAGTAAGGCTGTAGATGTTGGGTGAGACTCTATACTGTAATGTAAAGAAACTCAGCGGCCATCCTTCAGGCCGCCCAACCCAAAGGGGGTATTATCACATGCAGCACACAGCGGAACACCAGAACTCAACCCAAGATCCCCACCGATGTCACCATTGTAAGATATATATATATTTGTGTGGACTAGTGAGTATAATTTTCACCCCTGTTCGTACTAAATATGCACATATATGCAGAACTATGAAATAAAATCATTTATTTCAACGAGAAGGGACATAAATAACATTAATTTTAAATAAATCAGTTAAATTATTGAAGATTTAATTAAATTTAAATTCCGTGAAGCTCATCCCCAGGCTGTCGGAATGGTTAAGTAGGCGGCATGGCGAGGTTGACTACGTCCTCATCCAATTTCTTAAGGTTGTTCTTAAGGCTGTTTTGCCGCGTACCTGTGGAGGGTGGGGAAAATGGGAGACCCGCCGTGCATCTACTGAGATGCAGAGAGAGATGATGCGTTCCATACCTTCTTTAGATGTGGCAGGTGGTGACTGGAAGCGGAAATTGGGAGGATCTCACTGGAGACGGTGGTGAGGGCCATGCTCGCCCCGGGGGACAAGCTACCTTTGTCCGCACGGTCCTGCGGATGAAGATTATCGAAATGAAAAAGCACTTCGACCTTCCAAGGACGAGGTCCAGCTAGGCCGGAGGCAGCCAGCGGTGGTGTTACGAGGCACCAACCCCTAAATAGTACCATAAGCAGTAGCTTATTTCAGGACAAGTGCCTGTGAGGTAGGGGGGATTTTTAATGGGTGCAAGACCCACATTTTGTGCGTAAGTATTTTCCCCCTTCCGTAAAAAAATAAAAAATATAATAACATAAGTGCCATAACATATGCAATACGTAAGAAAGATGAACAATAAAAATAGTTGGTTACCGCGCACACACACCCTGGCTTGAAGTTGTGAACGACGGCTAGCTAACCAACGATAGCAGTCGTAATGCGCCATTATTGCCCTACCAGGCTGTACGACTATATTTCAAGGCAGCCGGTCGTTATATATTCAGATGGTCGCGTGGCCATCAACACCTCAGCCATTTTGGCGGATTTGTGGGGAGTGTGGAAGAAAAGAGGGCTTGAATCTGAATGAGCAGATAGTTTGGAATATGGAATAGAGGTTAGTGTGGCTTAGTGAAGTTAGAGACGAAGAAAGGAGCATTGATGATAGGATTTTCGGAGCATAGTAGTATTTTCGACTGCCAGCATTGAATGCAATGCAGGTACTGAAACTTAATTCATACTTTTCGTGAAGTTAGATGCAGATATTTTTTCTATACAGCTATTTCCGCAATGTATTTTTATTTTTAAAAACTTGATCTTTGTTTTTCGAACATTTGGGTATATAACTCTATAAGGAGGCGTTTTCAGACTTGATTAAAAAAAAAAATTATTTATTATCTTCAATTGAAAAGAGAGGAAGGACTCTTCCTGAAATTTGAAAGTTTAGATTGAAACACTACAATATAATAATTGAAGTAGATAGATATTAAAATAAATTTTCTATCAAACAAAAAATGAACGATACATGAGAAAAGGTTGTTTAGGAACACCTACTTTGAAGTTTGAATATCAAAAATAGAATACAATAATAATTATACATTAAAAAAAAAAAATGTGCTTAGGACAAATTGAGTTATAAAATGTTCTTTTAATTTTATGCATTACATTAAACGTTAATATTAGTGCCATATAATTAAATACAGTATTAACGACCGTGCTTGCAGCGTGAATACATAAATAAGAATTTATGTTATAAACAAGTGTGTTAATTATGTATATATAAACATTCCTTCGGTCACTATAAAGTTCACGGATGTTTAATCCACTTGTCACTGATGTTTTTCATAATTTTGTTTTTGTTTTTTTTATTTACTTTGAAGTTTGTTTTGTTTTTCTTCAGTTTTTCCTGGTACAGCAACTTCCTTTGTGTTTGATGTTAGAATTAGTTGTACGAAAAATATTTGTCTAAAAGATTAACAGACATGGTAACTTAATAGCTAGAGCTGATGTCAATACATTGGACAACAAATATAAAATTTACTGTTATGCCATTTTCCCTGTAAATGGACGTGATTTTCCTCAAATATATGAGAAATTCAAACCATTATGATGCACTCACTCAAATTTCTCTTACTCCAGTTTTCAAAATTGTAATTGACAAGTTTTATAGTTTGTGAACCAGCATTGATGAAATAGTTGGAGTTCGCCGAAAAAAATGTTCAGTAAAAGCGCACTTCCGGTTTACTAATTTTCTAGAAAAACTTCGAATA
>JAAEAF010007846.1:0-35995 GCA_011037195.1 Triatoma infestans
CATTTTCTAAAGTTATCTTCACTCTCTAATACTGTCATTACGTCCATCCTGTAACTCCGTAAGATATAGATAAAAGCAAATGGGAAGAAGTGAAAAAAATCATTTTTATACAGATTATAAAATCGATAATTGATAGGTTGTACATTATGTTGGAAGTTCTTGATGATAGCATTTCTGCAAATGGTTTTATGTAAAATTGAATGCAGCGGTCCACAAAATACCAAACATTTTGATTGATTCCAATCCTTTGATTTTCAAAAGTCATCCTGTAAAATCGTAATTAAAATTTGTAAATCAACAAAATTACTTGTGCAGTCTGTCAGCAATGTGAGAGAAAGTTGGGCTTTTTTTTTTAAAAAAAGAAGAAGAAAAGAATCTGGTTTATTTTAAAAATAAAGGTTAATCAAATATTATAACTTTTTAAGTATACAAAAATCTGACCCCATCTTCTCATATTACGATCTCGGTCAGCAACCGGACTCTATCACCAAGTGAGCAGCAATCCACCATTTATTGGAAAGCACGACACCGAATGGTTAATTTTCATAAGCAAGCAATGGTTTCAAAAATGAAAGAAAACCTTTTTATTAATGTTCATTCCAAGAGAATAATCTTGCGATTATACAACCGCTTCTGTTAAAGAAAACAGCAAGCAGAGTCTTGCTCAAAAATCTGGATCAGATCCACCTAGAATTCCCAGTTGTTATTATAAAAATGGACAACACTCTTCTAAGCCTGAAAGCTCCATTCTTTTCCTAACAAAGTTCATGATCCAATTTCTTCATTATAGTGTTCCTCTATATCTTAAGAGTCTTCAAAAAAGATCTAGCAGAAATACAGTATTCTGTAAGGGATTCAAACAGATCCGAAGCCTTTACATCATCTTTAATAAATAGAAATAAAAGTCCATAATAAACAGCAAAATTTCATTGTAAGTGCTTTTTGGTCCCTTAGTCATTATTTAACCATAAACAGTTACTGATTATAAATTATTCAAGACTAATAATTCTGTATTTAATCCTTCAACAATTTTCTTATTTACCCGTTTTTTTCACTCTTTCTATTTTTTTTTCTCCTTTTCATTTGTAATTTATAATTGTAAATATTTAAAATAAGCAAATATATTTTGTCATTGGCTTGATACAATCCACCATTCACTCACTGGTGGCTGCAGAATCACTGGCTTTTAAGCGTCATTAGAGTTCAGGGGAGGAATAACGAGGAGTGTATGTATATCGCATCTTCCTCAGTCCTTAACGAAAGTAATAAGTCTCAGAATTTTCAACTGCATGATTTGGATTCAGATTAGATTGCTTAGCGGGTGTTGTGATTTCTAGTTAGTGAGTTCATGTTGATTTAAATAAGGCGATAAACTGCAAACTTTTAGATTCCATATAGGTCTGAAGTCCTTAGAAATAGCCAAAGATTGTGCCATTCTATCAGCAAAGCGGAATGGATTTTCAGTGAGGTAAATGAGAGGAATAATTTCTTCCATCTTTCTTGTCCAGGTGTACTTAGTCTTGATACTCACTTGCATTTTCTCGTATAACACATTAATAAAAGCTAATAATTATGAAAAAATAGACAATTACACGCTCTGTAATTTTACAATAACACAGTAACACTCTGTATATTTTTCCACTCTGTCTTATTCATTACAACACCTTATGTTTTAATAATAATTTAATATCATGTGCCTTATCAAAAAGTCATATGATAATGCATATTCTTTATCCCAGATTCCCCTTTTTTTCAAATCCTAACCTTGCTACGGGTTTGATTGGCCTCCACTAGCGGGTGTGATATTCACTGTTATTCATAGAGGACTTTTCTTCTCGCTTAGTTTCTGTGTGTTAGTTTCATTTATTCCCTCTTCGTTCTCTCTCCTTTCCTCGATACCGCTCACTCTTCTTTGATGTGTTGGCTGTGTGAACTCATCCACAGCAACTCTTTATGATCTACATCTCTCCTTCTCCTCTCTCTTACTGGTATTAAGTGGATTCGGTTTCTCCTGATATCCCTCTCATCATATTTAACGATGTAAGATCGTGGAGTGTTTGCTAATTCACTTACCTGCCCGTATCTCTATAGATCCGTGATCCACATTTGCTGACCAATCTCGAGCGGTGTCACTGAATATATCCAATGCTTTGAGCTTGCTTCTGCTTCTCTATATTTTCTTTATCTTTCTTCCTGAAACTTTCTGGAACTCGTCTTGGAGCTGATGCCGAAAAAGGTTGGGTCTCCTTGCTTATTCTAATAGTATAAGGATTGGCCATCTTACCCATCCATGTTAGGAAAATCACTCGGGTTTTAAAGAAAGGTTTTACAGACTTTATTTCGGCATGCGGCTTGTTAGGACGTAAATAGATGTGGATGTTTCGGCAGCTTCTGGGAACTATGGTGGCGGTTTATGGTTGAATGGGACACGCCTAATTCACCTGAAAGTTTTCTGGTGCTGGTGCAAGGATCCACCTCTATAGCTGTCGCCAGAAATGCTGAATCTAAGAAGAGTGGACGTCCTGTATTAAGTTTTCTTTCCAGGCTCATATCACCTTCTCTAAATTTTTTGAACCAGATCTGTGCAGCCCATGATCTGCACAGAGACTTCCCTCTTTACTTCATTAAATAAGAAAGCGGCATTTATAGCAGTAGCATTTTTTAAAGTAGTGACGTAAAATCGCCCGAATTTCTAATTTCAACTAGGTCATTTCTTAAATCGCTCACAAATCACATAGATTTTTCCATAAGCTGATACAAGCATAAACTGAAAGAAAAGAGACTGTTGGTCTGAGGAAATTGTAATAAACTCAAATTCTTATTTACAAATAAAGTTTCTGTTGACCATTTTTTTGCCTTATTTCGCAATTTTATTTTTTAGTAGGGGGGAAATGTACAAACCCCAAACCGGGTATCTTTTTTTAGGGTTTCCTTCCCCTAGATGAGTTATCTTCACCATGATTTAGGAGTTTCATCCACTCCGTATATCTGTTGGGAGGATCCGAGTTGGAGACACTTAAAAGAATTGCAAATGCCAGGAGAGCTATAAAAATGTTGCATCCGGTGCTATGGAATATCACCATTTCAAAAGAAAACAAAAAAAGAATTTTCCACTCTCTAATCAAAGGCGTCTTGCTGTATGCGGCGAAAACGTGGACCGTCTCCAGCAAAATTAAGTTGAAAATGAAGAGTGTGGAGATGGATTAATTAAGGGAGATCTCTGAGAAAGACAAGGATGGATAAGATGAGAAATGAAAGGACAAGAGAAGTGATGGAATAGATATTACCGAGAATTTATGGAAGAAGAAATTGATTTGGTTCGGTCACATGATGAAGGTGCCACCGACTAGGTGGCCAAATAGGATCTACCGGGTGCCACCGGAAAGAGGAAGGAGAGGAAGACCAAACAGACATGGGAGGATAGAATCCTGGAGGAGATGGCGGGTCGCGGTTTGGCTGACGAGGACTGGTATGACAGGGAGTAGTGGAGGAGTGCCTTGGCCTAAGCGATAACCCTTACGAGAAGAGAGAAGCCGGTATAAGAAGAAGTATGAAGTTTCTATTGTATTTTTAAAATAATAACAATTAAACATTCAAAAACAAGATAAGACTAACAGAATAATTTTTTTTTATTGTATACAACAAAATTTTATTCAGCTCCTTGCAACAAAATTTTAACACCCTAATGAATACGGTGTCTTGTAACGTAAACATTGAATGAGTAAAAACATTTCGAATACTTTGTAAAGTACAGGAAAATAAAAAATAATAATGAAGAAAATATATTTGAAAAATAATTAAATCGGGCATCACACAAAGTGTTACTTTGTATATAAATGTAATAAGTTTGTTTTAACGTAATTATAAGGTCATCTTTTATAGGAGGCTTGAACAGCTTAAGACACATTAACATTAATATCCTCAAATTCATCTTCATCGTCACTTTCACTGACCACAATTAGAAAACTTCGGTCCATTGTCTCCATAAAATTTTCGCGTAGTAAATATTCAGTTTCCACTTTCTTTATTTCCATTATCACAAGCCCTTTCCCATGCTTCTGGTGATATCTCTTTAATTTTTTCTTCTGCCAAAGCATGAAGCTTAATCATTTTGAAATTTAGTATAATTTTGCATTGAGCAACTAAATGTTTCAACTGAGACGATCGCACTGCAGTCTCCACGGGATGTTGTGTTATGCCTCTCGGGTGCTAGGTGAGGCCTGTCACATATATCACTCCCTCAGGTGCCATAGACGAGCTTCTCGCCTACAGCCCTACACAAGTTAAGATTCCTAAGGATTCCTAGCATCCTGGAGGGCTCTCTAGTGAGAATATATATTTAAAATTTTGTCCATATTCTTTGAAGTAATTTTTGTAATTTTTAATTATGTTATGTAAATCTATTTTGTTAACATTCTCTTAAAAATACAAATGTGTTTCTTGCAAAAATTTTTTCATTTCTTCCTTTGAACAGGAAGCTTTGATTTACTTGCTTGTTATGGTAAGAGCCATTATCAAACACAATATCTGATTGAGTTGCCAAATTGGTAATCAGTTTAGACCTAATTAGTTTTTCATAATTTACATAATTCATTTTATCTTGATGATCCAAGGGAAGGGTGGTTAACGTACGAGATCCTAGGTTGGAGTCCAGCTGTGCTGCCCTTTGATGTTCTCGCTCTAAGAGCTCACTGTTCAGTGATGGACAGTGTTGTTTGTAAGAAGAGAACACTGTCCGGATGCCGGCAGCGCACTGAGAAGGCTCCGGGCGCCAATGTCCATAGATGTTGACGCGCCTTAAATTCAAAAAAAAAATCTTGATAATCACCTGAGTAGTTTAATAAGTTAATTCATCATTTTGATGAAACCAACTTAATACTGACTGGCATGTACAATTATTAACCTTGCTCCTTTCCCAATTATGATCTGGATAAATTATCGGTCTACTTTCAATTCTATATTTCGCGAGAGTAGACAAATATCTAATTCATATTTGCTGAATTTCCGGTTTTTCCTTCATAATGGGTCTGTCGGTCCTCTCATTTACGCCATTTGAATCCTATGGAAAGTATATAACTCTTTGTATACTCTCTTTATTAAAATCTTTCACAGGTTTTTATGAATGCACTACCATGGAGGACGCATACTGTCACTTTTGTAGAAATTAGGAATTACACTTCTTAATGCACATTTGTCAAAAATCAGAAAGCATAGTTTCTATAGGATTTTTTCCTGGTCTTTTTTTTTACCTGTACTAGAAAACCTATTTTTTCTGAATTTATGCTTTCTGCTTCTTTAAGGCTATTCTCCTTAGCGAACTTGAGGAAACTCCAGTTGCCGTGGCTTCTATTATTTCGTTTTTGTTCATGCTATTTTGATTTGTGAGATATGTGAACAAGTTGGAAAATTACATTTTGAATTCGACCACAGAACGTTTTCCTCGTAATTTAGAAGCCATTTTGATAACTTAGTCTTCAAAAAGTTTACTTTTCTTCTCAAGCGCACGCCATGTTTCTAGCAACCAGATACTTCTGTAGTCTTCCAGTTTTTACTCATGTTGCTGGTCAGTATCATTTGAGTTCTCATTGTAATCGACTTCTGATAGAGGCCAATGTTTTAGGCGGTATAATATGCGGGCGGAACTATGTTGCAATATTTTTTAGATAAATTGACCCTATCTGTGGCCAATTAATGATTAAAAGTGAAATAAACTCATTGTTACGCAGAACTTGTCTAGTACGTTAATTGCACCAAGTTGTGTAAAGAAAAAATAATAAAAGTAGAATGATTTAAATTGTTAAGCGTACTACGTAACATAATGGAGGTGCGATTGTAAGCTAACCACAAATTCCCATAGGACATGTAGAACTCACTGTTTTGCATAATGGAAAATAGCGTGACAATGTTTACAAATTGACTTGTTTATTCCGACAAAATAAAAATTATTATAATTAACTACTAATGAAATATTATAAATTTTATGTGATTTTATATATATATTAATTCAATAAAAATTGATAATTTTAAAAATTACATTCTCACAAGTTTGTATCATTTGTAAATGAACCATTCCTTTTAATAGTATCGATATAAATGTATAATTTCAAAAATGAACAAATTATTTTAAAGTCTCCTTGGTAGAATTGTGGATTTCGAAGTTAATTTTCTTATTTCAGAGTAACAGTTTTTTTTTTTTTTTACAAACTCAGAAAAGTCACTAAATTCAAAATGATTGAATTATACTTAAGCAATACATTCGTTAGGATTTAGTGAAAAAAAAAAAAATTAAATTCGTGGATATAAATAATAATAATTGCCATTAAATCAATTCAGGAATTATTGCTCACATTCAATTCAGGAATGGTGGTATCCTGTTAGTAGCATTTTTAACTGGGTAAGATAGATTTTAGACATTACTAGATCGTTTCTATTAATAACAGGTAATTGCGACCAGCATTTTTGGGCAACATTTGGATTTCGTTAGTCATTTACATATTTCTTTTGATTGGAACTGACCAATTGCAAATCTTCAATCATCATCAAAACTTATTTTATCAACTGTGTGTTGACTTTCAGTTTTTTAATTAATCAATATCTATTTATTGCCTCACTTGAGATAATTTATTAATTTTTAGCATGGTCTAATATGAAATCACTTTTTAGACAATTCTTTTATAAAAAAATATTGTAACGAGGACATTCTTTCTCGGCTTTTAATTGCTTTGTCCACTCCTGATAGAAGTTTTTCACGCTTGATTAAAACTTGTGATATAGACGGCTTGTCCTTGTCAACAATCCAAATTATTGCGCGATACCTAAATCATATAGTTTCTTGGAAATATGTTAGATAACCAAGGTTCATTACATATAAAACACCAAAGGATTTTTTTTCGTCTTTGCTTGTCTTAGGACTCCATATTTGTAAGGTGATAAATTTTTTAATGAAAAGAAGGACGAAAAAATTTAAGAAAAAAGGTACAACGTAAATAAATGAAACCTTTTTTATTAATTCAAATAAAAATACACTAATTATGCTTACTTCCGTTTTATTTATTTAATTAAACGAGTATTTTTTCCATCGAATGAATACTTTTTTGTCAATATATCATTTTCTAACAATATATTGGAAATTTCGGAGCAAGAAATATCCTTCATATTGAATTTTACGGTAAGTGCTGCAGCTAGAGTATCAACTTCAATCTTGATTTCTCACCTGTCCGAAAATCATTACCAATTGTCTATTGCATTCGTTCCATGGCAGTACAATGTAAATTCAACAAGAACTAACTAAATTTTCATATGAAATGTCCATTTTTGAAATGGTTAAATATTTCCATCCACCTTTTATTCAATTTCAACATGTTGATTTTCCCATTGTTCTAATTTATCAGAATTTAAGTATACATTCAGTGTTCTAATTACTTCAAACAGACAATTGTCATCGATTTTAATATCAGGCATTTCTTTCGATAAAAACTCCACACAATTTTCAAGATCTGCCCAATTTACTTACGATGAAGTCAAAAAAACACCATTGAAAACTGTTATTTCCCAACATTGAAAAACTACCACATGACGCGTAACAGTTCGGCGCAAAATCTCTGAATGCAGAGATTAACAGATTAGTTTTAAAATATCGAAAAGAAGGACAGGTAGGAGGATACTTTTCGAGGGAGGGCAGAACCTACAAAAGAAGGACTACGAAAGAAGCACCTTAATATTTGGAATACTTTATCCGCTTAAAAGGAAAGTTATGCCTAGTAAATACGATTTTATTACTACATAGCTTTACACTATTTCTAGTACAAGTATCCAGTTGAAGTCAAAATATAGATTGTTTTACATACGCTACTTCTTGAGCCCTGCTATGTCTTCGCAGCCCAAATGTGGGAATATAGAAAATATGATTGGATAGAGAGGTGGCTATGAAAATTATTTCACCTCCCAACAAATTTATCTAATTAAATATTAAATTTAAAGTTACGAATAAAAACTATGTCCATTTACTCATTATAGATAAATTTTAATTACTTTTTTAAACCGATAATACATTAACAAAAATTATACTTTTAAAAATGGTATTAAAAAATATTAATGATATTAATAAATGTATTTAAATCAAGTCATCGAAAAAGCAAAAGAGTATGAGAAGATCATTTACATGGCCTTCATTGACTATAAAAAAAGCTTTTGACCTGGTAAAGCATGAGTTTCTTTTTCGAAGTTTGATTAACCAGGGCATTGATAATAATATTGTTGAACTTATAAGAGACTGGTATGAGGGGAGTCAGGCGAGAATCGTAATGGACAAAATTGGACCAGATTTCGCAGTTAGGAGAGGAGTCAAACAAGGGGATCCTTTATCGCCCAGATTGTTTAACTGCGCGCTGGAAGAGATTTTTCGTACTTTGGATTGGGGTAATATAGGAGTGAAAATAAATGGGGTATTTCTGTCAAATCTACGTTTTGCAGATGATGTTGTTCTTTTTTCAGAATCGGAGCAGGAGCTTTCAGAGATGATAACATCATTGAATGAGGAAGGTAAAGAGGCTGGTCTTAGGATCAATGAAGAAAAAACTGTGCTAATGACAAATAGTAATAACACTGGTATCATTTTCTTAGAAGGCAAGAGACTCAGGTGGGTCGAAAGCACTGTGTATCTTGGGCAGCTCCTTTCATTTCACAATGGCACCTTAAAAGAAGTAAACCGTCGTATTAGTATAGCTTGGAAGAAATACTGGGCTCTCAAATTTGTTTTTAAAAGTGCCATGAGAACAGAATT
Source organism: Triatoma infestans (assembly GCA_011037195.1). NCBI lineage: Eukaryota > Metazoa > Arthropoda > Insecta > Hemiptera > Reduviidae > Triatoma > Triatoma infestans. The sequence continues at coordinate 8,783 of JAAEAF010007846.1, forward strand.
GAAGTCCCGAGTTTTTGATTCCTGTATTCTTCCATGCTTGTTATATGGTGCACAGGTGTGGGCCACGTCGAAGAAAATTCAAAACAGGCTTAAGGTGACTCAGCGCTCAATGGAAAGAAGTATGCTTAATATTACAAGAAAAGATAGAATTAAAAATGAACTTATAAGGGAAAAAACTCGAGTGTCTGATGTGGTGGAAGCGGGGTTGAAGATAAAGTGGAAATGGGCTGGGCATGTGGCAAGGATGAAGGAAGATAGATGGGCGAAGAGAGTAACTGAATGGATTCCATTGGATAGCACTCGGAGAAAAGGTAGACCGTTCTCGAGATGGAAGGATGTTGTAACGGGACTCTGTGGAACATTGTGGCAAAGAAGTGCTCAAAATAAGAACGGAAGGCAAAATCTAGGACAGGCCTTTGCCCTCAGTCGGGCCTAGTTACCAGATTTTCAATTTGTATAGAAACAAAGCTATTACAATGAAAGAATTACAAGAAGAAGTAACATTTTATTTTATTAATTTTCAATTAAATTTTCTTTGTACATTTTTTGTATATATTATTTGTATTTTTTTCTGGATACAATAAAGGCTATTATTATTATTATAATGTATTAAAAATTATTAACCTGTAGAAATTTGGCACTCAGGTTTATAAAATTTAATTACTAAATTGGAAATAGTTCAAAAATTAGAAGACAGGACAAACTGTATATCATAGTGTGCATCCTAATTTAAGTTTTAATTGTATTATTTATGTATAAGACTGATGATGTTAATTTGAAAAACAATACAGGGCTCATTTGAATTAAATTGTGGGCCTTTCAAATTTTCCAGTTACGATCTCTGTATGACTTACGGCTGGGATAGGAGATGTTGTGCATTTTGTTATCAAGTGTTCTTATCACCTTATAGGCTGAAATATTTGGAAAAAAAACACCACATTGCCGCTATTCAAAAAAAAAAAAAAATCTGGTGTGAAACACTCACACGACTCTCTCTTACTGCATTTACAAAGTTTTTATATTGGATCAATTTTGCTTGAAAACTTAACTATTATTATTATTATTATTTATTTTTTTTAAGGCGCGCCAGCATCCTATGGTCATTGGCGCCCTGAGCCTTCTCAGTGCACTGCCGACCTCCGGACAGTGATCTCTCGTTACAGACAACACTGTCCATCACCGGACAGTGAGCTGTAGAGGCTCTTAAGAAGAAAAAAATCTAAGAACCCGGGTCCTCCGCGTGGGAGTCCAGTACGCTAACCACTTCCGTAACACTTATTATTATTATTATAATTATTACTTATAAATTACTATTATTATCTTTCTTTTAATGCCGCATCTGTGGTCATTACGTCAGAAGCCTTCTCAGTATACTGGCCTCCCGACAGAGTTCTCTCTTTATGGAAACACTGTCATTCAGATCATGATGTTCATTCAGAGAAAGCTGAAATTCTGAACAAACGACTTAGCGAATTAGATTTCTATGTACTTTCTTGCGGTTCTCAAACTATTTTCATACGTTAACTTCCTGCATTATTTTATTTTATTTTTTTTCAATGTCTAGACTGTAATGTTTCAATTTCAAATACCTTTTTTTTTTCTTTTTTTTTTTTTGTAATATTGTTAGAAGATTTTGATATTTATTACTTGAAGAAGTAATATTGTGAACCTATATATGACGCCTTAATATTTTGAATATACTGTTAGGAAAGTGTTTTGGTAAGTGTTAGTGTCAGAATATGTGGAGTAGGTTGTTGATGGTTTAGTATAAACAAACATGTGTTACCATAATAATATATAGAGAGCTGTCTCTCACCTAGCACCACCGTACCATAATATCTGGGGCCAAACATTATCCATGTGGCATACACAATACCACAATAACAAACAGCAATATGTGCAGCAACGTTGTTAACACTTTGTTAACAGTTATGCTCACCACACACACATATGTGTGTGTGTTTATAAACAATGACAACAACCACTTATAATTCTATATAGTTACTTTATCAACTATAAATAAATATTACATAATATGTATTGCGAACGCGTCAAATTTTCGAACTTAGTGTTTCACCGGAAATACATGTTTTGAAGTCCGCTGAGTACGGAAAAAAAAAAGGTTTTAAGCGAATTGTCTGTATGTGTCTGTCTGTGTTAACAGAATATTTCAAAAACAAAAACTTGTAAGAAGCTTTAACATTGTATTATTCCGTTTAGGCATTACCATTGCATTTCACATGAAGGTTTCGGACAAAATTCATCAACCGGAAGTGCTATTTTATTGCTGTCTTTTTTTTTTTCCAGATTTTCTCAATTTTCTCAAAAATAGTTCCAATGATTTTGTTTAAACTTTTTATACTATACCTAAGCATATAAATACCTATGACTTTTATTTATTACATTTTCCTGGGAAAATTAATTTTTTGGAGGGGTACTGGGGGGAACGATTTTTCAAGAGGGCGATTTTATAGAATAGATTTTTGCTATTTTTGGAATTTTCACGGAAACGACTATATCAATTTCCTTTGAACTTGTTATGCTAATTTCACAGATAAAAACTTATCCCTTTATTTGTAAGATTTTTCCAAAAAAAAAAAAAAAAAATATATATATATAGTTGGTTCTGAGGAAAGTTTGAAGTTAAAATTCAAATCTGTTCAATATTATTTGCGTTGTCTACATTCTAAATCATTGATACCTCGATTGATAGGTTGGACTTGTCCTCCCACCATCTCTCTCTATATAACAGATTTATGAGCAAAATTTGAAATATAAGGAAAATTTGTCATTTTATATATAACTGAATTAAGAGGAGTAAGAGAAAAGATGTGGGAGTGTTTCACACCAGATTTTTTAATATAAGTATATTTATAAATATAAGATTATATATATTTACCTCGTGAAAATATAACAAAATATGTATTTTGGTACAAGGTAACCTACCAAAGCGATTTTATAAACATTATCTTGAACATAAAGTGATTATGAATTTAGTTTTTTGGAGGTTGCAGTCGCGTTTCGTTTATTAGAATGGAAAAGGACTTTATATTTCTTCTTAATGAGCTCCAAAGGTCATATTACCTGTCTCTAGTGATAAGGATCTGCCGAAAGCAAAACTAGCTGAATTTGTAACTTCAAAATATCGCACAACAACAGCTGAATCCCGCGTATGCACTACTAAGCTAAAAGAATTTAGGATAACTATTCGATAATCAGATCTAATCAGTTTCATATTAATTTTAAGATTGATTTTTAAACTTGCAATGATTTTGAATAAGACAATATACAAATACAGTTATTGAATTAGAATGAATCTTTCTTGCATATTGATATTAGCAATTTAAAATTTATTGGCAATTTAAAATTTATACAATCTAAGTAATTGGTTAAAAATTTTTAGCTAGCACAATATTACTTGATCTACAAATTCAAGCACTTGACAAATTCCATTTTTACTTTCTCTTAATTCAAGTGAGAGGAAGTATTGTAGTCAATGTTAAATTTTCGATGTTGGTTTTCACCGAAAATATCCATTTTGAGGTTCCTTGGGTTTTAGAAAATGGTGTGTGTGTGTGTAGCTCAAAAACGAAAAACCGCAGAAAGTTTAAACTTGATTCCGTTTGAGTATCACCATGGGATCCGACATTACGTTACCTGTCAAGATTCCTCAACCGCTTTACTGAATGGTGTTTTTCACTTTTTTGCGATTTTCTCCAGAAAAATGGCTCCAACAATATTCTTTAAACTATGTATATCAACTACACATACAAAGATCCACAATTTTTATTTAAACATTTCTCCGAGAAAATGCATTTAAGGACACTTTGGGGGGATTAGGTTTTGTTCTAGAGTGATATTTCAGTTTATTACACAAATCTAACATATAAATAATATTAATTAGAATAAAATATGTTTTTGAAATTCCGAGTTTGAAGAAAACCAAATGACCGGAAGTACGTTTTTACTGAACAGTTTTTTTCAGTTTTCACGATTTTCTCCATAAAAACACTGACGAATTTCATTGAATTTGTATACTAACTATAAAAAAATTTGTGAATTACAATTTTGAAAACTGGTGTAAGAAAAAGATGTGTGTATGTGTATCGCACCAGATTTTTTATTTGTTCTAACAATGTTCTTTCTTGCACCAAAAGCGGCTTCTTATAGAAATCTCCATTACAAAGCATTTTGAATTATGGCAATCCCGAGAATTCGAATACTTCTAGATGAACAAGTATCATGAGCTTATTTGGAGATCGATACTGTTCAGATATTGTCATAAGGATTCATTCCCTTCATTCATAAGGAAAAGTAAGAATATGGTCTTGAGAATAGTTTTATAAAAAGAATTAGCCACCTTATCGATCTGCAAACTGTACAATGCAGCTTGCAACTTACAAAATGAAAAACCAACTTTCCAAAATAAGTGAATTATCATGAGAAAGGGAGAATTCTAGGAAAAAAGTTACTGTGTTGCACACTTTATATGCATGACTTAAAATTACTTCAAAATATTAATTGAAGCGTGAGTGGTTTATAATCTGCACTATTTTGGAAACTTGTTAAGAGAATGTCTTATTAAAAGCTACTAGTTATTAGAAGAAGAAGTCAATAATATGTGGTTTAAAGATGTGAAATACTGAAGAGCGAAATAATTTAGGTGTTAAATAACTTTGCAGAATCGCTTACTTGGTGTTTAGCTTTCCCAGTGTATCTGTTAATTTAAGGTATCCCAAGAACCATAGAATTATGAATGCTCAGTTTACTGCAAGAATTCCAATATGATCATCAAAGGATTATATCAGACGCCTTCATTAGTTTTTATCGAATATTTTCCGCTGTTATTATCTTCACTGTTACATACTCTGTAGTTTTTTTTTTTTTAAGAAAATTATTAGAGCTATTTTCGAGAAAGAGAATTGTCTTTTGGTGGATTTCGGTCGAAACCTTCATGCAATTGTGGTGATGACATCTGACATAATTGACTGACACCTCTTAGGTAACAGCGAAATAATGGAACAATTTTTTTTTTTGAAGTTCCTGTGTTTTGAGCAGTATTTTTTGAAACAAAGTTTCTCGAATTACAATCATCAATTGAGATACGGCTTGATTAAAAAATAGCATAGCAGAAATGAGGCTATAGATTTTAGGAAATTTATATAGAATCATTTTTAATATATTGCTTTTTCTATTTATTATGGTGAAATCCATAAAATTATTGCATAAGTGTTGGCATTTCACATGAACAGAATTTGGTTAAACATTACATACATGTTAAAACACTTAAAGTGACAGCTATAGAATACGGTTTTAGTGGAGTTGAATTCAAGTCGTAATTTGTTAAGTTAGAAATATCTTCTTTAATAAAAGAGTTTTTACAGGAGTGTTGACATTAACTCTTCTGTTTAATGTCTCGATAAAAATATACATTACTATAATGTTAACATCATAATACTATAATGTAATAGAAAAAAATTCTATTCAAAGCAAATTCTAAACCCAATTTCTTCTATATCTCGGTCTATTGAAGCTTACTGACGAAGCCATAGAGGGTTTAAGCCATACTGAGTTTTTTAAAGTGAAAAAGGTTTTCTAAAAATGTCGAAAAATCTTTTATCACTTTATATATTTAGTTGCCAGAAGCAATTAAGTAATATCATAGGAATTTCTCCAACAGAATTATTTTCACTTGCTGACCATGAGGAGTTTGTCTATTTATTATAGTTAATTAAAAATATAGTGAGAAACACACACACACGACTCCCTCTTACCGTAGTTAATACGTTGACAAGTTTTCTTTACGTTGCCCCGTTCATAAGTGGTTAGGGTGGATACGTGTTACTTAGTTACATGGAAGGTAGTCATGTGACATATTTATTTATGGTCCAGAAGGCAGCGACAGTAACATTATATACATAACCAAAAAATTGAAATGTTATAACACAAATTCGTCAGAACCCCCTAAAATCAAATTTCGCCCCCAAAAAAATGTTTCCAAAAAAAAAAAGAAATAAATGTTTATATCAGTGAATGGTAGCATTTCAAGATTAAAGAAATGCTACGTTTTAGCAGTTTTTGAAAAAGTCAAAAATCCGAAAATAACGTTTTCTGTAAAGTTGAATATTTGTTTAACTGATTTTCTACAAATTTGGTATTCTAGCAATCTTTTTAATACATCTAAGAATGGATAGAACCATACATTGTACTATACGTACATATTCGGAAGTGGAACTTTAAAGGAAAGGTTATAGTTACTGTTACCCAGAAACATCAAATAGCCAATTTTCTGAATAAAATGTTACGAACAATAGTGTTAGGCCCTTATACGTGTGTGTATATAATAAACGGGAATTTAAAGAAAATCGTGAAAAATGTTTTCGAAAAAGTGGGGAAAAACAAATTCAGTAAAGTCGTAAGAGAATGTTGTTAATTGATGGATTTTTATCGTAAACTTCGTGTCAGATGCAATGGTGATATGTGTAAATCAATACGAAGTTTGAGGATCCTAATGTTTAACATTTTGAGATATATTGTTCAATTATACATACATATATATACATACTGACATTCGTTAAAGACATGTGTTTCTTACTCGGGGGGAGGGGAGCCTAAATACATGTATTTCCGGTAAAAACCCAATTTCGAAAATTTGAATTGATCACAGTTGACAGATTAATGAGAAAGTAAAAAATGAGGACCCATGGCCGAAGGACTTCTAGGCTGGCTAATAGCCTTGCTCGCCAAATGGAACTATTCTACTTATAAAATTATATAAGTGAGGTATGTAGGCTTCGGACAGCCTAGGGGAACTTTGCATGCTCACCCTATGGGGGATTCATATGTAATTAGGAAATAAAAAAATATATCTTTAAAGGTTGCTAAAAAGTTATTAATAATCATAAAATGATATTAATAATAACTAATGAATAATGAACGGTTAAAGTAAAGAATTCCAATTCTTAAAAAATCCCTATTTTACGTTCAGGAAACCTCATAATATCTATTTCCGCGTAAACCTCATTTTGGAAACTTTATAGGAATGGAATTTTCCTTTTAAAGTGTTAAGAAAGGGTGAGTAGCCAATATAAGTAAAATGAATCACTTTTTTCAATTGAGAGTTATGTTTAGCAATTATTTTTATTTTTAACAATTATTGTTCAAAGGGTGGAATGAAAAAGTTCAATAATTTTTTTTTTTATAATGTCAACATGTATGGTCATTGGCGCCCACAGCCTTCTCAGTGCACTGCCGGTCTCCGGACAGTGTTCTCTCGTTACAAACAATACTGTTCATCACCGGATAGTGAACTGTAGAGGTTCCTAGGACGAAAATCTAAGGGTAAACGAGCTGGACTCGAACCTTGGGAGCCCAGTACGCTAACCATTTAGCACTTCTCTTCACTTTTCAGTAATTGAATTTACCATTGTAATTTTAGACATAAAATTTATTTCACGATTGAGATTGAATCCGGGATTCGCCATTGATGAAGTTAGTAGTCCAAGTTTCAACTCACGGAACATCTTGGCCCCTTCATTATAAATATAGTATGTAGTACTTTATCTGTCGTAGCTTGCATATTCATTTTGTTCCTGACCTGTTTTGGATTTTCATCCATCGTCAGAGCAAATTCACCAAGTTCGTGTAGAGAGTTCACTTCTACGTATGTTTCTGTTTGAAACAAGGTTTCAAGTTGGCCTTTGAAGCCAGAAAGTTTTTTCTTTTGGATTACTTCTCTATTTAGTTTACCAGGTCAGAAATATCTACAAGTTTAAGGCACTCAGAGTCAAACAGCGAACCTAACCACAGGTAATTTAAATAATTTGATAATTATGTAGAACTTTTTTCTTGTTAAGTGCGTCAACATGTGAGCTTACTTTTCTATTGTCTAATAATAATTTAAAATAATTCTATTTTGTCATTAAACACACACACACACACACACACACACATAGTAACAAAACCTTATAACCAGCCGCACATATATATAACCAACAAGTGTGAGTGTAACAGAAACATTACGTTAAAATGAATTCTCTGCACGAACTTGCTCTGCCGATAGATGAAAATCCGAAACCGGTTGCAAAATCCGGAACAAAATCAATTGCATGCTACGATGGATAAAATACCAGATGTTATCCAGCATTGCGGATCCATCCACATTTTCAACAATATAAGCATAATAATTTTCCATTATTTTGTGTTGATTTTTTTATTTTATTTAATTGTATTGTAAATATTGAATAGCAGTAATAACCTTCTAGTCTGCAATAATAATTACTGTCGGTAGGAAGGGCAGTTTAAGTGAAAATCGAATTTAAGGGTTTTTATTATTTCGTGACATTCCCCCTCATATATATATATATATACATCGTCAAGTTTTAAATGTACATTTTTAGTACAGTTTCGTGCAGCTAATCTTATACAACCTGTTGTACGGTCACTCTAACAGTGTGATGGTGAACTTTGGTCCTTCTACCTGGCCACTCTTTCCTCGCTCATTTGCAATGAAGTAGGCCTCGCTAAAGTTTTATTTTTTTTCTCTTTCTACTAAATTGGTTCCAATTTACAAGTTTCGCAACTTGAAGATAATATCGTTGAATGATTTATAGATAAATAGTTCCATACTAAACATTATAACGAATAAAACTTATTCCATCAGCCCGCTCTGCATAACTCGCTTTCATATTGTGCAAGTTAATCAATATTAATAAATCAATATCAATATTAAAGTTAATTTTTTTTTCTGCGTGAGTTCAATCATTAACACATGATGGATTTTCCTATCATAATTAATTCTACTGTATTATTTATTGCATGAAAACTTAAAAAAAAAAATGTACAATTGTTTGTTTTAATTATTTAATAGAATGGACTAGAAATTATTATTCGGTATTATTTTTTTCAATAGTTGAATATTGTGACAGTTATTTCACTAAAGTCAGTAACTAATGTTTTACTTTTATTTTCTAGAGATCACAAGTGATTTTTTTTTTTTTATCTCTAGAGATTAGAACAAAAAACAGGGTTGGCTATGTCTCAAATTAAATAGGTTTTAAGATTTTACTGGAATTGCTGAAATGCGTTCTAAATTAATAATATTAAAGCAAAATAATAGTTATCAAATTAACCATGAATTCAGGGAAGAGATTAGCTCAGTGTAGCATGCTGGTCTAGCAATGCGAAGGTCCCGGGTTCGAGTCTACCCGAAGTACACTTGGATTTACTCTTTCTAGGGGAATCTACAAGCTCACTGCCGCAGTGAAGGGCAATGTTGTCTGTAGCTAGAGAACACTGTCTGGAGACTGTGTTCAGCTGAATTTGCAATATGAACGCTTTTATACGGTAGCTCAGCCCCCTGACGCCTTTGACCACTCTTAACATTCTTAAGATGATGCTGTGTGTCTAATAGTGAGTGCAAAGCACTTGAAAATCCAAGTATAATAAGTCTCTAGGGACCAAGTATAATATGCGGTTCCGCCATCTACAATACTAAGGGCAACTAAACGTTCATTAAAAATCGCGATTGATGAAAACTTATTATTCCAATTTATATATACATACATTGCCTAGTAAGAGGAAGTATTGTAATCGTGTCAAATTTTCGATATTGAGTTTTCACCGGAAATACACGTCTTGAGGTTCCCCGAGTTCGAAAAAGTGATTTTTAGAAAATAGTGTGTGTGTGTGTGTGTGTGTGTGTGTGTATGTATGTGAACTGCATAGCTCAAAAACAAAGAATCGCAGAAAGTTCAAACTTGATATTTCGTTTAGGTATCACCATAGGATCTGCCAGTACGTTATCTGTCAAAATTCCTCAACCAAAATTCCTTACTAAATAGTTTTTTCACTTTTTTGCAATTTTCTAAAAAAACAGCCCCGACGATTTTCTTCAAACTTTTGATATCAACTACATATACAAAGTTCTACAATTTTTATTTAAAACATTTCTCTGGAAAAATTCATTTAAGGGCACTTTTGGTGGAGGGGTGAGGTAAGATCTTTTTCTCTAAACTGCTATTTCAGTTTATTACACAATTCTATCATCTAAATAATGTTAATTAGAATTTAATGTGTTGTTGAAATTCCGTGTTTGAAAACAATCGGATGACCGATAATGTGTTATTACTGAAATATTTTTTCCAGTTTTTTGGTATTTTCCCAGAAAACTGGCTCCAACGATTTTCTTTAAAGTTGGAATGTGTACTATATATATAAAGAGCTACGTCTTTTATTTGAAACATTTTTCCTGGTAAAGTCATTTAAGGGGGCTTTTGTGGCAGGGGTGGGGTTATGTTTTTGTCTAAAGTGGTATCATCATAGTTGATTATACAATTCTACTATCAGAAGAAAATTAATTAGAAATAAATAGATGGCCAAAATTCCGATTTTCAAGAAAATTAGTAAGCCGGAAGTGCGCTATTATTGAACAGTTTTTTTCAATTTTCGACGAATTTCGACAAACCCTGACGAATTTCTTTAATTTTGGTATACCAACTATAAAATTTGTCAGTTAAAATTTTGAGAACTGGAGTAAGAGAAAGTTGTGTGAGCGTTTCACACTACATTTCTTATATATGTAGAATATATATATAGAATATGTATTTCAGGAAGGGGAAATATTTCAGTTGCAATATTTTAAAATTCCATTAAAAGAACGTTATGTGAGTGTTACGAATTTTCACGTCAGATTTTTATTAAAAATATATAGATGAACATCATCAGTTGTTAAGTTTGTCAAGTTTGAAATCATGATTAATTTTTCATTTCTATTGGTTTGTAATTTTACTTATTTATTTATTTTTAGTTTGCATGTCTTATATCAATAATTTAACTTTTAATGATTTTTCATTTTTTTAAATATTTGTGCAAGTGCGATAGATAACGTCACGGAACTACATTAAAATATTATTGTTTGAATACCTGCCCTCGCTATTTAGAATCGGATGATGTTTAATGTTCTATTATTATTGTGGCTAATGATTTACCCACGTACAATCATCAATGTATTGTAATTAATTTTTATTTTCTCATGATATGTTAACAGGTTGTTTAATAAACGCTCACGACGAAGCCCGAACGTTTCTGCTTAGACTCCACGCACGTCCCAAGTAAGGTTTTTATATTTGTAATTTTTTTTTTTTTTTTCTGCCAACCTCAATAAAATTAGTAATTATTAGTGATTAAGTAGATGCTAAACACAAATTGTGTCTAATCATTTTATTGAAAGTAAATTGCCTATTATTTTATTATAATATTATATTTTAGTAAAAAGACCAAAGCATAAATGTTAGAGTATTAAGGAAGGGTAAGTTGATAAGTCTATAGTTGGACATTAGTTTCCACTCAGAATGGTTTCAGACAGCTTCAGTGGTTTTAAGCAGTAGGAGTGTGGTGTAGGAACACTCCCCCGCCAGATCTAGTAGTAGAACACAACCCTTACACTGTTGGGTTATAAAGCAATCCAATCACAGTGTACAGGGGCGAGAGAGATAGACATATAGCATACAGACAACTGGCAACTCTCTACAACTCTGTTAGCCACAATGGGGGCCCGTTTTCTCTTAAGAGGATAGTTCACTACGGTATATATAGAACCATGTCGTTCAACACCAATTATACATTTCCTCGGCCACACTCATTCCATCCCACTGTTTTTGCCTGTTGTATACATGTATATCCTTTTCCAATCTTCTTCTTATAAACATACATTGTTTGAAAAGGAAAAAAAACTTTTGCCTCCATTCCAACAATTTTCACTGTCTCCAAACAAAAACTTTTCCGATCTCTTCATCAATGTTGTAAACAAACAAATAACAAGCCTATTGTATAGCTATAATAGTTGTTATGATTGGATCACTTGGATATTGTTTATTTTATTCCATCCAATAGCAATGTTTCTTTTATTATTTTATATAAACAATTTTCTATAAAACAAGCTGAAGGAATTCTTCGCTCCAATCATGTATATTCGTTTGTTTGGAAACAAAAAAATATATAGTTTATTAAATTCTAAAACTATATCATTATTTTTGAATCTTTTAAGGTGGGATATTTTTTTGTCTAGCTTATCAAATTAAGTTTTAAAAGCGCGGTACTAACAATATTTTTTTTATTATTTGCTTATAAAAAATTTACATAATTTTCATAGCAAGGAACCATATTGTACTAGATCTATTAACAAATAAAAACAAAAAACAAAAGATTGTATAAATCACTGAGAAAAGGAGAAGAAGAAGAGAAAAAAGAAAGAAAAAAATACGATGATTCTAAAATAAAAATATACAATAAAAATAGTAATAGTAATAAAAAATATAAAAAAACGAATCAAGCGACACATTCATGAACAGAACTCATAAAATTTTTATATTTTCCACCAAGCTTAAATATCCAAAACTAAATCTTTTAAATTTAAATTAAAAAAGAAAAAAAAAGTATAAGAAAAAAAACATAATAAATTCTCTTAATAATTATTGAATATTAATAAACTATATTCAATTCTGGAAAAAGTAAAAATAAAAAATCAACTAATGAAAATTAATAATATATGTATAGTGTAGAATATCAATAAACGATGCAAATAATGAAAATTAATAATATATGTATAGTGTAGAATATTAGAAACCAAAAGAATAGATCATGTTATCAGAGTTTTCTACGTTACATTGCAGTAGGGAAGTGCATAAATATGAATGGGATACTTAATATACAGAGACCTACGTATGGTCAGAATTATTATAATATATTTATTTATTTATATTGGTCTTATTAATTATACTATAATGAATTTACTGACTATCTTAGGTGTTAACATTTCTCTGAATTTAAGTGATTGTATAATATAGAGATAAATATCGGATAATTTCTTTATAATCAATATTACTTAACAAACATTCAGCTAGCAGAAAATTTAAATTTGCGGTAAAGGGCAAGTATTTATTCAGATATTTGTCTCATAAATGGTACATAGGGGGTTATTAATAGGTTAACGAATAAAGAACAATACTGTTTTAATGACGAACAATCTAGATTTTACAAAATTTCTTGAGAATTACATAAAAAAAACCTGTCACGACCAATTACAATTCTTGAAAAAAATTTTTGTAGAAGCTAATCTAATTTATACTATTATTCTGATCCTTTCTACATTACATTTTATATTAATATAGTTAAATTCATTAGAGAAGACTGTAATAATTAACCTGTAATATAAATTAAAGGTACAGTTCTTTTAACGTACAAATTACATTACAATAATCATTACCATGTCTCAAGTAAATTTACCGACTCGTTTTCCACTTGCAAGAATAAAAAATAGACACCCCAGTCAGTGGATAATAACATTTCTCACTTAAACACAACACGTTTGCATATAAAAAAAAGTCTTCTCCATCGGCCATTTTTAAAATTCCTTTTTCGTAGACAATTGTCGTGAGATAATTTTATATTCCAAAAACCTAGTTTTGAGCGTACCGCCTTTCCGTTTTTTTTTTTTTTTTGGAAAACTACCCAGTTTCGGTCTCATAAAGGACAACTTTTGGGTTTTTGTTTTATTGACTTCCTTGGACCATGGTCAGCAGCGTTGGATTTGTCACTATTGCAAGTTTTATCAGAAGTGGTATCATCGGACGCTAACTCTGTGCCAAAGATATGTGGGGCAAATGTTTTTAAAGTCTTGTTCAGATTATTGTTAAAAATATATTCTAGTGTTGTTCTAAGACTTCGGCTGCGGGCTATATGAATAAAGAACGTTTATTATTACTGTTGTTATTATTGTTATTACTGTTATTATTATTATTACTGTTATTATTATTATTATTATTATCATATTTTTTAATTTTAGACGCGTCAACATCTATGGTCATTGGCGCCCGGAGCCTTGACCATAGATGTTGACCAGTGCATTGCCGGCCTTCGGACAGTGTTCTTTCGTTACAGACAACACTGTCCATCACCAGACAGTGAGCTGTAGAGGCTTCTAGGAAAAAAAAAACCCACGGGTAGCACAGCTGGACTCGAACCCGGGTTCTGCGCGTGGGATTCCAATACTCTAACCACTTAGCTATTCCCTTCCCTATTATTATTATTTTGGTTGTTGTTGTTTATACGTTCCATAATGCTACGAAAGAAACTATTGTGATTGAACCAACTTTTTGGAAATTTTTCTTGTTCTTGAACCTTGGTCTATGACCTTGACCTTGGTCTATGAGTGAAAAATGTGCAAAATTATATATACATATTTTCCTTTTTGTGGAAATGGGTTCCGTAAGGACCAAGTATAATATCCGGTTCCTTCATATACAATATTAAGGGCAACTAAGAGTTTAGTAAAAATTCCGATTGATTAAAGTTTATTATTAGAATTTATATATACATATTTTAGTTTAATGTTTTCCCATTGCATTAGAAAATGGGGCTGTAGAAAATAAATTTTACCTGTGCGTGATAATCCAAAAAAATAAAAATACAATATCTTTAGCTAAAAAAGTCTTATCTGTGCGCTTCTTGTAATAAGTAAGTGTATAAGTTCCGTGTCTAAAGTGGTCAGTCAGACCGGAAATGGCCGGTAGCGCCCTCTAAACCGGAATACTCTGTTCCACCACCCCCCTTTTCTTTCCCTTAAACCAAACCAGTTTAATTGTGTGAATAAACTAGTGAATAATTCAACAGTTTAAGGGAACGCTAGTATGGAAGGTATGATATTGAGTTAGTGTGGCAAAGTGTGTGTGTGTGTGTGTGTATGTATGTATGTATGAGAGAGAACAGTTTGCAGGCAGTATCCATGAGGGTGGGAACTTTCCCTATCAACTTGGCTTCAAGTTCCCTACCGCAACAACTTATATTTGTTCCCTGCTTAATTCTATCTCATATTAAATAAACTGATAAATGTAAAAATAAATATTTCCACTTCATTCTACTTTTTACTTCTTTACTTTCTCTTACCTTTGTAAGTAGGAAGTATTGTGATCATGTCAAATTTTGGTAATTCAATTTTTACTGTTTTTTTGAAGTCCCTTGAGTACAAAAATAGTTATTTATTTAACAATGGAGAGAAGTAGGACTTTCTCGAGTTCACAGTTTGATTCGTCAAACTGGATAAGATTTGTACAAAACACTTTTCTCACTTGTTGAATATTAAATTTTTTCTGCAACCATATTAAATTGGTTCTTAATTTAGTTGAATATTTAAAAAAAAAGAATAGGCGCAATTACTGAGAATGTATTTTAAAATCAATTCAAATTCTCCCTCTCTTTATATAACCTGTTCCTTTTGGTATAACCTCAAATCGCTGTAAAGAGGAATTGTTTAGATCTTGTTTTTGAGTATTACCGCTAGATATCAGACTAATTAGAGTTGAATAATGTTATTTTCACACACTAGTGATAGAAAGTAGTGTGTAACTTACTTATGTTTGACAGTTGAACTTTCTTCACTAAATTTAATTTAATAATTTCACAACTAGATTTTTTTTTTATATATTATTCTTCTGCTGCTGATAAAAGGAAGTATTGCGATCGTGTCAAAAGTTGGGTATCTAGTTTTCACTGGAAATATAGGCATTAAAGGCCCCTGTGTCCATAGAAGTGGTTTTTTAGAAATTATTGTCTGAATGTGTGTGTTGGTATGTGTTTTTATAGTCAGCATAAATTAAAAATAGAAAAAATCAAACTAGAAAGTTCAAACCTCGATATTTCATTTATGTTCGACCAGAATAATTTGAAATTAGCGTTTTAATAAAAAAAAAAAATCGATCAACTGGATATATACATTTAACAGGTAAAACAAAATATTGTTGATTCCTTGGTGCAAAATATTAATTTGTTTACGATAAGTTGAAGCTTATCTTATTGCGCTTGTGGGAAAACAAAAAGTCATTTGGTGGGAAATATAACGCTATGGTGGACATTTCGCTATGGTGTTTTTTGTTTTGTTTTTTGCAATTATTTATTTTATTAATTTAATCTCAAAATATCTTTCTAAATATATATTTTTTTTTGCATGCTATTTGCCAATTTATAATTCATTAGAGCCGATGTATTTTTATGGAATGGATATGATAAGTTTTTTTTAATTTTTATTTTTGGGCGCATCAACTTCTAAGGTTATTAGCGCCCCTCAGTTTGTTTCGTTCTCTATGCGATCCGCACGAGCTTGGATGACACATATTCAACCTTATGATATGAAGTTATTTAGAAGTCTAAAAAACAAAAACTAATTTGAAATCTGGAATAAAGAATATATTTATAATATTATGTGCAACATATATATGTATACATAATGGAGTGGAAACTGATCGAGAAGTCATTTACGGAATTTAAGAGAATCTGTGACTATTGTAATGCAGAAATCAGAAGTTGTTGGAATGTTATAATAGGCGGAGATAATAAAATATATAATATGTCATTGCGGAATTTGATTTCATATTAGTGATTGTTTCATATTACTGTTTGATTTGGTTCATGGGATTTAGTTATATTTATTGCAATTAATATGTCCTTATGTGACAAATTAAGTAAATAATAAATAATTGGGAATGTAGGCAATATTTATATTGGTTATTATAGCTGTGTTAAGTAATTATTGAAATTGTTTATCCGATAATTTATAAAGTATTTTGATAATTTATTCGATATTTTTAAATGAGTTTATTATTATGGAATTATGATATATTATATACTTTACTTGTATTGTAACGCGGAACTCGCCTGACGGTCACTGTATCCTAATCTGTATGATTCAATGAATATTATTTTTGTGCAATTTATGTAATTTGATCATAAATAAATAAATAAATAAATAAAATAGGCGGAGATATACTGAAAGGGCCAAAGAGTAATCAAATCTCTAGAACCTTTAGAGATTATTAACAAAAAAAGATATTTAAAAAAATAATAATAATGAATGTACATTAATTACCTGAATTAATTAAATCATAGCTTTAACACTGGATTAAACCGTTCTTTATATCTGATATTTTTATCATAATTCAGATAACTGATATCTTGCAATAGTTATTTGCGATATAGTAAATAAACTGCCGACTACTGTTCTTATACTGCCAAGACATAACACTATTTCTTGCTCCCACTTCAACCAATAAATTTGATAACAGTTTTGACTGGAGCACCCACTTCTATTATAGATATGTCAAGCGTTAGAGATTGTTTGGAAAAATATTATTGGAAATAATGGCTTTATCACTGATAAGGCGTAAGAAATAGCGCTACTTCAGTCATGATTAAGTTCTTAAAACAAAATACAAAGTGTTGCTTTCTGGAAAACGAATCGCTTCCTTTCTTGTCACTTGAATATGATAGATCATTTATTATTATTATTATTATGTTTTTTTTTTTATCTTTATCATTATTTATTTACTGTGGGGAATACCACAAACAATTAAGTTTGAGAAAGATACTGGTGCTTCTTCGATAATACCAAAATATCATGTTTTTTAAACTCATACTAAAGACAAATTATCCAGATGAATAAGATTTTCTTCGTTATTTACGGGTATCTATTTATTTGTTTCATCAAGTGCTAATGAGATATTTGCTAATAATGTCAATAATATCTTTTTTAGCAGAATTAATGCAAGAAAGCAACTGAGGTTTTCTCTAATTGCTTATCCAAAATTTTGTTGGCTTTAGACCATTTAAGTCATTTTCATGTTTGTGATCTTGAAGTTGATCTCCTTCCAGTCATGCCGTAATCCTCAAAATAATTTGCTAAAATTTGGAGTCATATATATCAAAATATTTCAACGAATTTCCGCGTTCAAATAATCTTCCCACTTTAGTCGGCTATGTTAGAATTTGTCATTGTTTTTAGGTGCTTTCGATTCTTAGCATTGTAGTCATTCAATAATTGCCTACGCAAAGATATGTCTACAACCAGTATGATCTAAAAAAAAAAATATATATTTTCTTAAGCATTACGCGAGATGCTTACTTTGGTTGAATACCTTTGGACAAAGATTTTTTTCATGATAGGCTGTTTCATTTTTTTTCTATCAGTTTCGAGTATTTGCCCATTGAAAGGATTCATTAGTAAACATTGGTACGCTTAAAAAATAGAAACGCGTATTGCAAAGTCAGGGCACTCTCAGTAGTCCACACAGTTAATACATTTAAGACTACATTCTAACTAGGAATAACGATTATTATCTGTGGCATCAAGACAGTTTATCAAGATATGTTGTGCTGAATAAGGCCTAAAACCGATCGATACCAAAAGAACCCAAACTTTTTCTGGCCTCGCGGGCCTAACCTTCTTTGTATCATTTTTCGTTAATACCATCAATGCATATTTGAATCTTTACAGAGGTTTAATTATCAAGATATTTGAATGGGTGCAACTTTTGCCCCATGGTAATTTATGACACTACTAGCCGTTCAATTTAGGGTGGCTTTTCCAAAGAACTTACATATATATTGATGGTATATTTATCGAACTGATAATTAAAAGAGCACCTCTCTGGAGAACCCTCTGAACTGAGCAGGCTAGGAATTTTCTGGACAGCGTTGACCGGTGTAACAGCAACCAAAGAGAAGCACAGCAAAGAGATATTGGTGGCAGATAATGGATGTGTTAGGTGGAGATAATTTAGGTCTGGTTGATGATATAAGAAGAAGACTTGGTTAACACTGGTTAACTATTATTTAATTAAGAGACACAGACTGCCTGGACTTTACAATAGAGAAATGTTTAAGGTAAAGTGGTATGAAAATGAAACATGGCGATAGGATGTATTGAACTGAATTCAACTGTGTCTATGGATTGTCCGTCGCTATATTTATACAGTTTCTCCCACTCCAGTCCGAGAGAGTGGTTTTGGGTTTTGTTTCTCTTCTCTTTGCTGAGCTTCTTTTTTGGTTGCTGTTACACCGGGCTTTGCATCAATCTGAGCACTAATAGATTTAGTAACCGACAGTTTCATCAGAGGACTCATGGATACTTAAAGAAACTGGACCTAGAACTTGAAAGCATCTGAGAGTCAGTAGAGAGATGGTGAACATTCTCAATACAAGTCCTACGCTGGACGGCGACTCTAATCATCCAGAGAAATTTTATAAAGGGGGTATTGGAAGAAGAGGAGAACTCCATTCTACTATTTTGCTAGATCTTTAAATTTCTTGGAGGAATAGCTGTTGGTTGAGAGGTTTTATTCTGGCAACAGTTGGGGAGCGAGCTACATCTTTCAAGGTCGCAATGCAACTACACTTCTCATTAAACAAAGAACTTTTTCATTGAAATACTAATATTTGACAATTTTTTTGGGCTGGATAAAAAAAAAAATTAATTTTGTTTTGTTGCATTGTAATTTCTTTCCTAATCCCAAGCTGGGTTTTCTGATGGACCCAAACTAAGCTTCGGGGGGATTCTATTTTTCTTTTCTTTTGGTCTTCGACCCTGGATTGGAGGTGTTATTCTTAACTTCTTACATTTTTATCTTCTTCCTAGACTTGATGTTCCTTCTGTAGGTGAGATGACCGATTGGGATCTGGTATTTTAGTCATTATAGGAAGGGCTGACGTAAGAGTGGATTCGGAGACCACAGTGGGTCCATGGTGCCTAAGTGCATCTACTTTCATCTAGGAGGCCTCGAGATCTACAATAGGATGGAATACTTTGTAATGGTAAGAGATACAAAGATTTACAATGTTTATGTTCAATTAAATATTTTGACTAATCTAAAATAATTAATGTGCCATAAATAATTTAATCAAAAAAAATGTAGTGAGTTTACGAGTATATATTAATAAGTTTGTTTAACACTTTCCTTTTAAAAGTGAAATAGAACTCTTTGACTAGCCCCCTTCTGTTGTCCGTGTTTTTCTACAGCAACAGAAGGGGGTAAGATGGTAATTTTTCATGTGAAATTAAGCGTATCCATCAGCTAAACGATATTGGGGCGTCACTTGTTTTTTGAAGAAGTATAGAAGAGGTTGCCCCATAATCTCTTCTATACATTGTTATAAAAGACAAAAAGTTAATTGGTGAGATTTTACTGTGTTATACTTTGAGTGGAGCACACTGGTGACGGCTCTAACGACTTCTCGTTCCACTCGCCCATAACTGTCTTTTCCCCCCTTTATACGAACAACCTTAGCCTCAGACAGTGAAAGAGTATGAGTGAACAAATCTAAACTGCACACAACAAACGGCGGGTAGATTTTCTACAATCATTTCTGGTCCCTAGACCGCAAAATTAATGAGATTGTTTTGTGTGGCTGCGCTGCTCTCCTCCTTCTGCCCAGGTCCTTTCATTTTGATTTAAATATCTTTTCTTCCTCCACTGAACTGTGTACTTCTTCAACCCCTTGCTTGTTTCTCTATCGCACTTTCCTGTGTTGTTGTCTCCACTTCTTCCTTATTGCTGCTACCAGCCAATTATAAGCTATGAAGGGGTTTAATTTTTCTTGCATTGTTCTCTATAACTCTTACAAAAGGGTGAAGTTTTGTTCCTTCTCTTTTCCTTTGTTCACTCTATAGTTACTAGTCAGAAAGATACCATTAAAAGATTTATTTATTAAACTAAATGGAATTTTATTTAAAAGAAAAAAAAGAAACAAACAAAAATGTTGCAGCTCAAATATTTCTGTCTTCAATCTTTGTCAGAATTACTTTGTTTCAGTACGGAGCAAATAGTTTAATATTTCTTTAGCATTCATAGCAGTTTTTAGCATGGAAGTATTGCATTCATGTTAGATTTTGGAACAATTGAATTTTGTATTATGTTTCATGAAATTTTTGTGTTTTTGAGTCCTTGAATATAAAAACAAAAAGAAACTGATATGTGTACAGGTTTTCAGGATATTTCAAGAACGAAAAATGGCAGAAAGTTCAAACTTCATATATCATTCAAGTGCTTCCAAAGACTGAAAACTGCTTCACTGTATGGATTTTTCAGGATTTTATTTAAATTCTATATATATAAACATCATTTGCGTCTGATCAAAAAGCGGACGCCACCTTTTTAATTTCTCTTACTCCTAGTAAGAGAAAAAGTAAGAGAGTATTCTAGTGCCGTTTTTATTGAAAGTTATTTTTCAATGTTCTGCTAACATGGCTTCGACGATTTTCTTTAAACTAAGTGTGTGAATTACACATATAAAGAACTATAACTTTTATTTGAAACATTTCTTTGGGTAAACTCATTTAAGCAGGGTTTTGGGGCAGAGGAAGAGGGTTATGTTTTGTCTGTAAAGTGCTTGTCTTATTTGATAATACAATTCTACCATTTAGACAAAATTAATTAGAAATAGATTGTCAAAATTCCGAGTTTCAAGAAAATCAGTAAACCGGAAGTGTGTTTTTACTGAACATTTTCTCCATTAAAACATCGACGAATTTCATTAAATTTTGTATACTAACTATAAAGTTTATCAATTACAATTCTGAAAACTGGAATAAGAGAAAGTTGTGTGAGTGTTTCAAACCAGATTTGTTGTTGTTGAAATTCATTATATTTTCTAGCAGACAAATAAACTAAAAGTTACACTACAGAGGATGAAACATAGTAATGTCCAGCATTGTTTGCTCGAATAAATTCTCTTTCAGCATATGAAATTTTCAATTCAGCATTTGGCGCCACATAAATTCTCACCGATATGAATCCTAGATGAGTATTTGATGTACCAAATTCTACCTTGTTTCTTCGTTTACTCTGCAGTCTTTAATCTGCAGAACTCTGCAATTAGATAAAACAGCACGTTGTTTATCTGGAAATTCTCTGAACACTTGAGTGAAAACCATGACATGAAATGGATATTCCAACGGAAGTAAGATAAAAACTGAGAAGTGAGAAAATAGACTTAAACATTAGGGTTAAAAGGGAACGAAACAGAACGATTTAAGAGCAAAGGTTAAATATTGAAATACGAAAGTATAAAACATTTATCACTAAAGTATAAATCATTCAATCACTTCTGATTGAAACATGTATCCAGCAAAATTCGTGCAATCAAGGGAATCTGAGAGAAGGCTGTCGTTACGCTTCGGCACATTGTATGGTTCTAACAACTATATAATATTAATAGCAATTAAATATGTTTTTAGAAATTTTAGGTTGGAT
The DNA here is from genome assembly GCA_011037195.1 of Triatoma infestans. Taxonomy (NCBI): domain Eukaryota; kingdom Metazoa; phylum Arthropoda; class Insecta; order Hemiptera; family Reduviidae; genus Triatoma; species Triatoma infestans. Next base: position 30,859 of record JAAEAF010007846.1, read on the forward strand.
GTGGGTTGATCGGCAGTGGGACTTTTAGTATCATATTTTTTCTCCAATAGAATTGATTTCGGCGTTGCTGAGGAAATGCCATATTTCCCAAAGTGTCGTTCTCTTATTCTCCCATCTTTTTAATTATAAAGTCAATTAATATTTAGTTGGCAAAGAGTGGCTAAGAAAGCCATTCCTTCGAGGACCATGGAGCCAAGAAACAAGAGGAAGAAGAAGAAATAATGAGTAAAAAATTCCGAGTTAAGTAAATTTGTTACAGTGACTATTTTAGAGAGAGAAAGGTCGTGTACAAGTTTCCTGTCAAATGTTTTTTACTTCTTCGGTTTATTTATTTATTTAACAAGAAGTGTGACTTGAAAACCTCTTTTTTTCTTTCGATACTACTTCACGTGACTTGGACAAAACTAAATAATGCCTCAGGTCACATTTTTCGCTAAGCCAAGAAATACAAGGATTTGTACATTATGAAATAAGAACTTTTCGTTAACATATCGTTGACTTTTATGTATTCCTCAAAGTAGATTTAGTAAGAGATTAGAAAAAATTTTTGATTAAATCTAATATCACGAATTAGAAAAACTACATGTTCCTAAACTTCCATATACATATTAGGGTAAGGTGAAAAGTTCTCGGCCTAGCCCATAGATGGCACTGCTACAAATGAAATTTCTCTTTTGTTACGTTGGCACACTTGTTGCAAAAGTAAATACCAAATGTGAATTTGAGTTGTGGGTTTTTGACAAAATGAATAAACTTGAATGCTATTCCGTAATAAAATTCTGCGTTTTAGATGGTTTATCGCCAAAAGAAATTCATCCAAACTTGGTGAAAGTGTATAAGAAATCTGCACCTTCGATATCAACAGTAAAAAAAATGGGTAGCTGAGTTTATACGTGGTCATATATCGATAGAAGATGATCCACGTGAAGGACGGTCAAAAACTGCCACTACCGAAGAAAATATCGAGAAGATACACAATACGGTTCTAGATGATCGACAATTAAAGGTGTATGAGATAGCTAAGGCTGTAGTCATCTCTGAAGATAAAGTATGGCACATTTTACACGAAGAATTCAGTATGAGAAAGCTTTGTGCAAGATGGGTGCCGCGTATGTATCTTCAGCTGCCGGAGTACCGACATCATCTCGCAGATTTTGCGTAAGCAGTAAATCATGTCTTGATTGAAAAATAAATAAACTATAACTCACCATTTTACATTTCAATGGTTTTTCAGTATTTATTGATATCAATTTATCTTTCATTTTACGTTAATGAAAGATATTGTAGATAGATAGATTCTACCGGGGGAATGCCTACTCAGCCTACGCCACCGCGACACCCCAAGGATCTATTGTGGCACCCCCTAGTTGGAGACCCTCCCCCTATCCTGTCCTTAACCGAACTGTGGAATTGGGGGGGGGCTCCCAGGTGGTCAATCAGAGCACCCGCCATCAGAGCACCCTCTCGAGTCCTGCTTGCCTTAGAAGACTTAATAGGTCCGAGAGAGGGCCCTGGCTGAGGCTTGTTGGCACCAGCTTCTCTTTACCAAAGAGGCGGTACCTTAGCCAGACCAGCCCCTCGCACTGGCATACCACATGCAGTGCCGTCTCCTCTTCTTCCTGACAAAACCTGCACAGGCTATCCGTTGCCAGGCCCATGCGATGCATGTGCTTGTTTAATCTACAGTGGCCAGTGAGAATGCCAACTGCTATCCTTATGGCCACCCGGCCTAGTTGGAGTAATTCTGCAGTTAGCTTGGGCGAGTAGCTATAGATAAACTTTTTCGCCTGTCTCTGGCCTGGAGTTTTGACCCACCATTCCCTTGATCGGTCCTGCATCCATAGCTTAATGGATGCACTCCTGAGGCATCTTGAGACACCACAGAACGGCTCCGGCCCGATAAGCGCTCCCATTGAACCCTCCCGGGCCAGGCGATCCGCCGCCTCATTGCCTCTGTGACCCGAGTGCCCAGGTACCCAAACCAGGAAGACCTTATTATGGCTACTAATTTCCCTTAGTGCACCTAGGCAGTCCCACACCAGCCTTGAGCTGATCTCCCACGAGTCAATTGCCCGCAGCCTGGCTATCCGAATAAATGACGACTCTGGAGTTATGCACTCCCCGTCTTCTTATTTCGGCGGCGCAGATAATAATCGCGACTAGCTCCGCCTGAAAGACCGTAGCTAGCCTTCCCAGGCTCACCGAGATATTACATCTCGGATGAGCCCCGTACACGCCGGCTCCCACTCCGTCCCCCATCTTGGACCCGTCCGTGTACCACATAGATTCGCCTGTAATTGGCGGCCCATTCTTCCATGCCCCTCTGTCTAATATCAAGACTTTGAAGGGTTTTTGGAAGTCATACCTAGGAGTCATCATATCCGTAGGCAGGCCCAAAATCGGGTCCGCCTCCAGCTCCTCCCATAGGTCTTGATGCTTCCCAGTGTGCCTGGGATAAATGGGTGCTTGTCCCTGTTGTAGTCGTGCCACAACTGCTCTTGCAACGCCTTGGACGTAGATGTGGAGTGGTGGAAGGTTTAACAGGACCTCCAAGGCCGCAGTGGGGGTAGTCATCATGGCCCCCGTCGTACTCAAACAGGCCAGCCTTTGAATACTTCCGAGCGCTCCCGGCCCCCCCATCTGCAAGGTCTTTGTCCACCACGCCACCGCCCCGTGGGTTACCATCGGTCTCACGACACAGGTATAAATCCACAGAGCCATCTTCGGACTTAATCCCCAACTTTTACCGCATAGCCTCCTGCACCTACCCATGGCGATTTTGGCTTTGTGTGCGGTGATATTAATATGGGAATTCCATGTCAGCCTTCGGTCAAAAGTGACCCCCAAATATTTGGCTTCCATGGCAAAGGGGATCGCGACCCTCCGAGCATTGGCTGTTGTAAGCCTTGTAAATTTCTCTTCCTTGTAAAAGGAACCACTTGAGTTTTGTGGGGATTGATGGAGAGACCCTCCGCTCTACACCATTTGTTCACAATATTGAGCGCCCCCTGAGTGCGCTCCGAGACGGTTACCGCGAACCGCCCCCTCACCACGATCGCCAGATCGTCCGCGAACCCTAGGCAATGAAAGCCTTCCGCGTTAAATTTTACGTTAATGAAAGATAATTGTTAGGGAAAATTATATAGATAATAGAATTAGCAAAATAGCGTACGTCCTGATTCGTTGTAACGTGCTGCGTGTTCTCCATGCATGCCAGCAGTTTGCTATTTACAAAGTTTCCACCCTTCTAATTAAAAGAGGGATATTTTTAAGTATCAAAACAATAGATTTGTTTCCGTTCTTCATTATTTAGTAACAAAGGGCCACTCAAGTACATTGTATGTTTTTGTCCTTTACAACTAATTCAGTGACTGTAAAATCCTTTAACAACAAACATATTCAGAATGGAGAGATTATCTAGCGTGGAAAATTCTTGTAAAGTAGCGTTTATTGCTCTTTGTTTTCTTTCATTAAGTTTTGCTTTTCAACCATCATGAAATGATGTCAGATGATAAATTGTATGTAATTGAAGATACATTTTCAAACAATACTTTCATTATCATTCGTACGAAAATTTTATATTTTAATTTTAACTGATTAAAAACCATTGATTTATATACAAATCTCAAAGCACAATAGCTCATAAATGTTAGCAATGGTCTATAATTAACTAAGATATTCTCCCAGAATAACCAAAGTTTTTGCACCTTCTCCACATGGAATTGTTGAGCAGTTGTTTTTGCATCTTTTTAGGACTACATCGTAAATTGAAACTGCTCCTGTCAAAGGTGAAAAGATAGTCAATTCGGCAACTTAGAAGCTAACATCATTAATGAAAATTACGTAAATTTACAGAAACAGATATATGGTAAATATGAAGTAAGAGAAAGTTGTATTGACTGGCATTTTATCCGTCTTAGAATGCGTATTTATTTATAAATAAATATGCATGCTACGACGGATAAAATAACCAGATGTTATCCAGCCTTGCGACCCATCCACATATTCATAGTTGTATCATATTATAGTTGTTAACTATGTAGTTGAATAGGTAGGATGTACTTAGCATTCTCTTCATCCACTAACTTGTTTCAGTTAAATGTAAAGGAATCCTGCTTACTAATCCATCTTTTTCCATTGGTCTTTGTCTGTGACTCATCTTTCATCTTCATCTTCGGCAAGATTCTACTATAACAGTTGCACATGAGGGTGGTTGGTGAAAATCAGAAACTCAAATAAATTGGCGCTAATAATAATTACAATTTTTATTTTACGATTTGCTGAGTAAGGCAGAGAAGAGTGTATACAGTATCCGAGCATAGAATGATGATGTTGCCAGCGTAATGATGAAGAATAGCAGCGTTTGATATTGTAACTAGTTTGAAGGGTGATATGACTAGTTACAATACTTGCTTGTTCTAACGGCATTGAGCTAATATAGCTAACTTAATGAACTTTTCAAGATTGATGATCTGATCTTCTCTTTTACGGTCTACTCTTTACGGTTTATCTGGTAACTGATTGGTTAATTTCTGAGATGATCTGTTTTTATTCAATTTCTCTTACCGCTAGCTTATAGGTAGTCGTCAATTTGGGTATAGATTGTGGAGTTTCGCCAATATTGGTAGAAAACGTGACAGAGGATGTAATGTATAATTGATGTGCGCTTCGAGGCTCAAGTCTCACTATAAGTATATTCTTCGTAAAGGTATCTGACAGTCTTCCAGGATCGCTTTCCTTTTGACTACAATAATTCAATTAAATATAACTACTTACATGACGCAGTCTCCTGAACGACGATATATACAAGATAATGATGTTCATGGTTGCTTACCAAAGACCTAAAAATATTTAATATGCCAATTATTCCACTAAAATTTGTGGAAAAGTTGGTCTTTTAATAACTAGAGATTAAAAGTAAAATACAGTATGGCAAACTTCAAAAAAAAAAAAAAAATTATTTGATTAAAATAGAATTTTTTAAATTTTAAAGATTGGTTTTAACATTTTAATATAAGTTTAATAATAAATTAAATTTCAAAAAACAGAAAGTCGCAGAAGCTCATTCTTGGTATTCCGTTTAGGTACTACCACCGTATCAAATCTGGGCAAAATTCATCTACCGGAATCGTGATTT